>JAHDVE020000713.1:0-260463 GCA_022606495.2 Halesus radiatus
AATATATACCTAGGGACCCTTCTCGTGTAATGCACCCGGTAGTAGTCAGCATTAGTCTAACCCCAACGTATCATAAAATGCCAGAAATAATATATACCTAGGGACCCTTCTCATGTGATGCACCCGGTAGTAGTCAGCATTAGTCTAACCCCAACGTATCATACAATGCCAGAAATAATATATACCTAGGGACCCTTCTCATGTAATCCACCCGGTAGTAGTCAGCATTAGTCTAACCCCAATACAATGCCAGAAATAATATATACCTAGGGACCCTTCTCATGTAATGCACCCGGTAGTAGTCAGCATTAGTCTAACCCCAACGTATCATACAATGCCAGAAACAATATATACCTAGGGACCCTTCTCGTGTAATGCACCCGGTAGTAGTCAGCATTAGTCTAACCCCAACGTATCATACAATGCCAGAAATAATATATGCATCTAAGAATCTTTAGGGTAAAAATTATGTGCGCTTAGAGAAGGATCCTTGTATGCAATACAAAAGTCATTATACTCCCAGGGATCCCTTATTGTGTAATGTAAGCACTACCATCAGCAGCTGATATTATGCAATGCAGGAAGTAATGTAGGGACCCTTGTCTTCAATGCAATAATCATTATACAACCAGGGATACCTTATTGTGTAATGTAAGCATTCCATCAGCAGCTGGCATTATGCAATGCGGGAAGTAACCCGGGGATCCTTGTCTACAAAGCGAGAATCTTTATACACCTAGGGATACCTTATTTTGTAAAATAAGCACTACCATCACCAGCTGACATTATGCAATGCAGAAAGTAATGTAGGGACCCTTGTCTGCTATGCAATAATCATTATACATCCAGGGATCCCTTATTGTGTAATGTTAGCATTACCATCAGTAGCTGAACCTGTGTTCATCGATTAATGCTGGTTATTCTCCTTGTGGCTTTATATGAAACTAAAGTCTGCAATCTCAATGAATACGCCATATCTTTCATAATTTAACACCCTGTATTGTTCCTGAGCCGGTAACCGAGGTCCTGTCGTTCGTTCCGAACATTAAACTTTATATTTTTTCCATTCAACTCTCTGAGAATAATGACTTTGTTACGCAAACAAGTGTCCCTGGTCATTACGCACCATCCCTTTCCGTTTATTTCCCTACACTCATTCTGCACTCCTGTCCTCTGTCCTCTGTCGCCGCTTTCCGCTCTCCGCCGCTCTGAGTTTGCGAATCATGAAAGGGTATAAACTTCTACGGCCTGAAGGATTTAAAAACATTCAAGCTGTATGTCCAGTCCATCAGTTAAACTCCTTGAGATGTTATAAGAAACTTTGTTTCTTCATTAAAGGACAACTTCTACCGCAGAGAGGGGATTGATTTAAGTGGAACAGAAAATTACAAATCCATTTCAACAACAAAATAATACATTTACCAGTATTGTGCAAAACAAGCGATACTTTATTTATCTATTTACCAGTATTGTGCAAAACAAGCGATACCTTATTTATCTATTTTCCAGTGTTGTGCAAAACAAGCGATACCTTATTTATCTATTTACCAGTATTTTGCAAAACAAGCGATACTTTATTTATCTATTTACCAGTATTGTGCAAAACAAGCGATACTTTATTTATCTATTTACCAGTATTGTGCAAAACAAGCGATACCTCATTTATCTATTTTCCAGTGTTGTGCAAAACAAGCGATACCTTATTTATCTATTTACCAGTATTGTGCAAAACAAGCGATACTTTATTTATCTAATTACCAGTATTGTGCAAAAGAAGTGAAACATTATAAATAGGTAAATATTTTATCATTATTTATTATTCTAATTTGCCAATCATATTTTAGGAAGCATTTATTTTGATATAAATAAGGGTTTGAAATTTTTTCATACAAATACAACCGGTTTAAATCGTAAAAAACGTTAATAGTGAATTAAATATAATTAATAATCTTTTTTTTAAATAGCTCTCTCTCAATAATATTAATACGAAAATAAATTCAAATTTATTTTCATATTAATATTAATAATAAAAATAATTCAATCAAATAAAACAATCAAACTTTATTTTACACGCCTACCGGTTTCGGAACAACCGTTCCAACGTCAGGCAAGTGTGGCGATGAAACCGGTTGGCGTGTAAAATAAATGTGGTTAAAACAAAGTTTGAGTGTTTCATTTGATTATAATGGATAACCACAAAGTGATAGCTTCATACAATAGTACGAAATACTTTCTTTTTTAATTTTTAATATAAATTTGTTATTCGATGTTTCTTAATATTTTTTTTATTAACGTTTTTGATTAATTATTACCTAATTTCATTAATTTTTTTTGTCTTTATAATTTTTCTATTTTTACATTATTGTGTTCCGTATTTGTCATCTGTCTGTACTTGAAATAATTATTTTTTTAGTTTTCTATATATTCCTGATGAGAAAAGCATCGCTTTCGAAACATGTTGATATGTATATATTAATAAAGTGGTGAATAGAAAGTAATTTTTAATTCTTCTATAGATAAATATTTAACTTCGTATGTAATACAATTTGTGAGGAACACGGCGTTCCCGGATACCAAGAATATTGGCCGCTTTACGTGCTCCCGCAGTCCATACCGTTAAGGTAAGTTCCATCCAGCCGACTGCGACGTGATTTAACGTGCTTATTGGCAAATGACTTTCCCGGATGCTTTCAATGGAATAACGGCATTAACCACTCCCACCCGCAGAACTGAACGGAACAATAATGACCAATATTTTATCTGTATAATGGACAAGCGTAATAAAGGGTTGTGGATTATCCCTTACATCCATTTCCACCACCGCACTAACAATGGAATATAATGTTCCCCGCTTTAACAAAGCTTTCCATATCAAGTAACTTGGGGCGCGATTTGAAGTTCCGTAATACGACTCCATTCGCTAAAGCTAAAGCGAGTTCTGCCGAGGACGCACCCGACCAACATCGCCGAATGTAATTAATGAATTGTTTCCATCGCAAGGAGTAATAATACTTCACTCCTCACATACAATATAAGTTAACCACACAAATTACGGAGATAGATTTGGGGATTGTCATGGCAAAAAATTTGAGCAATTTAACCCATGCGATATTAAAGGCACCCGCCGCCTCAGTGCGCGATTACGTGTTAATGTGCGGTGGCATAAATATTAATTGAAGGCCGTTTTAAAGTAGTCCGTCTCTCCCATTAGAACCGAGCGGCCATTTGACTAAAGGAGGTTCACCGCGGTGCCGGTGCTAGTAATCAATATCTGCCAGTTGTAATCGTGATTAATTACTGTTTCCAATTTGCCGAACAAAAAAACTACCTGAAATAATTCAGGAAAATAATATAACCTATCAGGGTTTGGTAGAGCATTCCTTCGCTTCGGATCCACTCGTGCCTGCGCCTCCGCCCACTGGTCGCTCTGAACGCAAACACATTTCTTCCCAAGCGAAACACGGAGATATTTTATATGATCGGACTTTATGAGCGTGAACGGATTTTATCTCATCTACCTTATATTTCATTTCCAGTGTTTCAAAAAATACAAGCCCCTCTACAAACTTTGTACAAACAGCGAGGCGAATCTAACGAAACCAATTAAATATTCTGTTTTAATTTTGATCTGCGCAATCTCTGGGATTAAACTTTCCGTAATAAAACATACTTTACTTTATCAGTCGTGGAACTCCAAATAGATGTCAGAATTCCACTTAGGCTTAGCGGATGATTTAATTAAGGAAATAATCTTCCTGACTCCGGTTAACTTAATTGCTTAAAAAGCTTACCAAAGTAAACACTTTCAACGTTTACAAAGACTTCCCAACCTTTTAATGGAATAGCTAATTTTTTTCTGTGGAAGGTGACTTCCATAGGTAATCAGTATATTCATTTGTGTAATCACGACGCTAAGATAAACATTTGTACGAGTACACACATAAAACCGACACTCCCAAAGTACACTGGCTTATCTTTTGAAACCCTTTTACTGTAAAACAGGTAACGTAAGTACGAATAATTCTCTCCCATATTACACAGGTTCATATGTCGACATTTTTATAATCCTGCTTCGTTTATACTAAACAATTATATAAGTTAAGGTACATTCCTCCGTAGGAGGGGCATATCCCTAGCACGGAAAGTAAAAAAACATGAAAAGGGTAGCTAACAAAATATATGGATGCTAAAATTACATCCAAAATGTACATAGTTGTCGAACTTGTATGTGCACGTAACACTTGTGTGAATGTCTTGTTGGAATTCCAACGGCGTTGGATGGTATTCGTGGTTGGGGAGAAGAAACAAAAGTCCTGTCGAATGATATGACCTGACGACCTAAAGAGATATGTCAGCATCGGATTGGGAAGACCTGCCACAAATCAGCAAAACCACAGATATGTGAGGCGGCCTATGTCCACATTTAAACACTACTAAACATGTAGCACACAGATCGTTCAGAATAATGAACCCAACATACTGACACCATCCATATAAGCAACGAATAATGGAGAAACTCCGTTGAGAAATACATGACTTTTTTTAAGCACATGAATGTCTTCTTATGGAAGTTATAATACAATGTTAGATACCAAAATTACCCACCCAAAACTGTGGAGTTTCGCAGGTAAAGCTGTTGTGGACTGTAAATAACAATGACAATTATAATAATTGTTTTGGTTATTGTAATAAGGGACAGTTTTAAGATATAAAAGGTCAAGGAATACCAAATATTACCGAATGATGTAGAGACTGAACATGCTCCTCGAAAGTAGTTTTTTTCTTCTCCGAACACTGTGTTCCATTTTTCAAAACGTTGTGTTTGGTTGGTGAAGGTAAGGACTGAATGAATGGAAATTAAGGTAGCAACCAAACACATTATCTTTTCAGAACCTGAGAGCAGTAATTATAATAAGATCAACAGTCCTCCGCTACCGCCGCTGGTGAAGCAGTGGTAAGGTGTATTAATTCAAGTATTAAACTATCCATTATATGGGTAATTATTCTGTCTTGTAGTTGGAAGGAGTTTACCTAAGTCAATATACCCTTGAAGTCATATTGCAACAGTTTAACAGTCAACTCCACGGTGTTAAAATTTCAACAACGTTACAACTTCAATTGTATATGCAGTTAGAGGTGACACGGTGATATGGTTGAGACGCAAATTATTTTTTGTAAAAGGAAAATCTAATTTTGTACAAAATTATCAGTGGTAGTATTAAATGAAGTGATAGTATGAAAAAACAAACAACGAATTAAAGTTATTTCCAAATGAATCACAATTTATTTTGTATTTACCACTTTATTAATATTTCTAGTTTTGAAACTGTTAATACATGGTGGAATTCCATTATAATACAAAATTAAAAAAATTAAAGTGGAAAAAAGTTTTATATTTGTTTTATTATAATACACCAATTTATTAATATACACACATCTACATATTGCGAAAGCGATTCTTTCTTCATCAGGTATGTATAGAATACTAAAATAAAATTTAGGTTGTATAAATTAATTTGTAACGATTGCAATTATTTTTACATAGGAAAGACTTGTAGAAATTTCAGTATTAGAGTTAAGGAACACCTACCATAAGGTGTTTAAATATTCTGAAATTCCTAATAATGTTTTAGAAACTAATCATTCTTTTGATATAAATAAACATGTCTAAACATTACATACAAACATAAACCTTTTACAATTAAAAAAATTTCAAAATTTTACAAATTAGAAAAACCCAAATTTATTTTATTTTTTGAATTTAATGTAAATCAAATTTAATAATGTTATTATTCAGTTCTGCAAGTATTTTTAGTTGTTATTATTGTGACAGCTGTTTCGGCGTTTAAGGCCATTTTCAAACTGTGGTTAACCCACACTGCGACGACTTATTTATATGATTTAATTTACCCCCACTCCTTAAAAAATTTGGATGGATGGGTAATGATTTATTATTGGTAAAACCGATTTAGTTAGAAAGCAATTAAAATTCTGAATTCTGTGAGGTTTTCACATTTATAATGTGTTTTTACTCGTATTTAACTGACAATGTATTCTTAATTGATTTATTTAAATGTGTTGTATTGTTTTGATAATCAATTAAGAAAACATTGTCAGTTAAAAATGAGTAAAAACACATTATTTTTTTACTATTCTATACATTCCTGGTAAAGAAAGCATCGCTTTCGAAATATGTAGATATGGATATATTATTAAGTGGTGAACAAAAAATAAATTTTAATTTATTTATTAAAAGGAACGGCTATGCGGCCTGTTTCATACAAAATTTAATTTAGGATTTGAGGCCAAAATACTCAACTAAACCTAAGTGTAAATTTTTTTTAAATTATAGGTTTACTAAATATCTAGTATGCATGAGAAGTATTTTATTTATTTTTGTTTTACATTATGAAATATTGGATATTGAAGGAATTGATTTTTCCCAATTTTAGAGGCGCACCTTATTATTATTTGGGGGCTAACGGTGATGTAAAAATAGTTTTACCCCGTCTACTTTGAAAATATAATTAAATATATTTTTTTTAAATTTAAAAATATTAAAATAAACATTATGGTGAAATTTAAATTAAATTAAAAACTACCAATTTACATTGGAATACAAATTTGCCGCATATATTTTAAAATATCGACCCGAAAAGGGTTTTTTTAAACCGTAGGGCAGTATACAACAGTTGTATACTGCCCTACGGTTTAAAAAAAACCCTTTTCGGGTCGATATTTTCGATTCTGAAGAAGCTACGGTAGTAGCGAAACCCGGTCGGCTAAAGTATAAATAAAAGTGATGTAAACAAAGTTTTTTTAAAAATTTTTTATATGAATACCGCACAAGAGTCCCAAACTGTTCCCAACCATCTGGAGCCAGTGAGACTATGGCATTCCCAATTGGGGAATGTTGTGAGGCTGAAGGTATTGGGGAGGAGAAGGAGAAGGGGGAAAGGAAGGTGGGGAAAAGGGGAAATACCTGGCTATTCAGATCTGGTCACCAAACACGACTAAAAGCCATTTCAAGCAACGTTTCAATTCTGAATGGTGGTCTTTCACCAGGGCGATACTGAGAGTATCTTCCACTCTGGAACGTGCGCAAATATACCATATATTATTTTTAAATGAATTAATTGTGAAACAACGCAAATTAATTAAATAAAAAATACTTGCGCACGCCAGGATTTGAACCCGCGACCTTCGGATTCGTAGTCAAGAGCCTTACCCCTCGACCATGGAGGCCGTCAATTTATTTTTTTTATTTTGTTTTATTTTTTAAATTACAATGTCACATCACCAAGTTACCACTTCATATGAAAAAAAATATGAATACTAATCGTTTGAAGAAATTATAAAAGTTATTTCTGCTTACAATATTGGCTCAGTAACTTTTCTAGATGAAAACAGTATTTCATTCTCGCCATGGAAATAACTTCATGTTTTTAGGGTTATTTTTAAACATATTATCTGACTGTCAAAATATCAATATCATTTATATTGTGAAGTCTTTTTTTAATAGTAACTCCACACAGATGCTGTGTGAAGGGTCTGTTAGAGGAAAGGAGGGAGTGAACTTGTATCTTGAAGAGACTCATGTTGTAGGAGGGAGGAAACACAGATGCCGGCATATCATTCCACAGCCGAGATGTTAAACACAAGAACTCATGTGACAAATGTCAATCATGTGCAAATCTTCAACCGTGTGCAAATATTCTTGGGTTCAATTATAGATTTCTGCAAAAATTCTCGTTTAGTTTATTAAAATTATTTTTTATCGTATTTATAAAGTTTTAAACCGTTGTTTTCCACGAAAAGGAGAAAAGTCTTTTTTTATGTCTCTCCTTTTTTTAATGCAAGTATTAATTAAACCCTACTTAAAATTCGTGAAGGCGAAAATTTTGCCTATTATTTCCATGAAGGCTGAATTTAGCAAGATGATTTTTGCGCTTTGCCAGATTATTTGATGTTCGGTGCTGCGGGAATTTCGGACAAGGGACACTACTGACGGTGCCAATTACTGCCTTTTTGGACAGCGCCATGAAAATGCTCCTTATTAACGAATATCTAAAGAATGACATTGGGTGGAATTTAAATGGTTTAAAAGAACTGTTCCACAGCTTCTTGATTTCTGTATCAACATTACAATTTTAATAAAAATAAATAAAATTAACCCGTAAAATTCATTTTTTTCTCCATGATATCAGGAAGATTTTTTGGGGCAACAGACGGGTGAATTTGCATATTGAAGAGACCCATGTTGCAGCCCAATGGAAATGCAGAAGCCGACTAATCATTCCAAAGTCGATCTATTGGGTAAAAAGTGAGTGATAAAATGCTCTGTTTTCATATAACAATTCCTTGATTTAAACCCATATTCATCGGAATCATTTGAGGCTCGGCTAACAGATTAAAAAGGATAATTAATATTTCCGTGGTAAGAAACATTGTCGGTTCTTCACTCTATCTTTATATATAAAAAATAATGTTTGTCTGTCTGTCTATCCTCGATTTTATCGAAAATTACTTCATCGGTTTCACTGAAAATAGCACAGTTTGTTCTTATTAGTGTCGGGAAGATTTAGATAGTAGTTTGAATGAAATCCAATATGTAAAACTGTTATTATAACGTTTTAGAATTAGCATGAAAAACATTGAACCCGCTATGCTGTATTGAGGATAGCCCATAGATATACCACTCTGGTTAGGCCATAGATTACATATTCAAAATAAGAAGGTTTGTTTGGGTAAAATATTTTCAAAAAGGAAAACACAAATAAGTACCTACTTAAGAACTTCATTATTTAGATACGTTTTAAAAAAATAAATGGTTGGAATGAAATAAAATTTTCAAATGCATATTTTATTATTTAGAGATAGTAATAGTCATCATAAGGCATTACTTTCACTATTAAATCAATTGTGGCACCCAAACGAAAAGCAAGAATTCAAAACTTCATAACCTTATTCCAAAAATAAAAAATCCTGAGCAAGGCCGTGTACATATCAGCCCATCATAAATATAATAAAGTTCGGACTGACAATCGGTAACCACAAAACCCATTTATCTATATTTTAAATCTTTGACAAAATATAGGTTTCTCGATTCCTATCCTCCTATATCAAGTAGGAGGCCTATTCCCGTTATTTTAAGGAAACTTCTTTATCTTTTTTCCCTAGGCTTAAAAACTTCTTGCTTAACCGCGTTACCGGTACTCTTGGATAACAACTGTCAGCTAATGGCATTCATTAACAATATCAGTATTTACTAGTTTTAACGAGAGAAAAACTCGATATTATATATTATACTGTTCAATGCCTTATTTTATGTTATCATTTTTTAATACACCAATACATATATATTTTTATAAAACCTACTTTCAAAACACTAGTATCGTACTTGTGTGTGATTTTAAAACGCCCACTAAAATCTTATTATACTTATGTACGTATATTTATTTTATTTAAGTTTTTAATCCAGCAGCACTGGGTGGGTAGTGCACACCCAGTCTGCCATTTCACATGAAATATATAAAATATAAATAGAGAAATTAATACAATAAAAAAATAATAATAATAAATAAAAATTGTTAAATAATAATATAAAAACATATGAGAAGAAAATGTGAAGAAAGAAAAATAAAAAAGAGAAATAAAAAAATAATAACGAAAAGATATATGTGACAGTAACAGTAATTTCTGTTTACTGTCATAACTAATGAAACGTTTTATTATCATCACTTAATGTCATATTTCATCTTTCTTATTTTCGCTACAACTTTGAAGAAAATGATTAACTTATTTTTTTTTTTAAATGAAAACTTTCACATAAGCCATAGAAATCTCTAATTTCGGTCTCTCAACGAACACGGACAGATTACTGACAGCGCGATTATTAAAATCAATAGAAGTCTAATAAATTAACGTCAAGCGTTCTAATTATCTACAAAATGGTACAGTGCAAAAAGTGTAAAAAATATGTCGCCAAGGACAATGAAATTTACAAATGCAGGGATTGTGAGGGAAGTTACCATAAATTGTGCGTAAATCAAAACACCGCCATTCCAGTAGGTAAGAAATGGATATGCAATAGTTGCGACGCGGACAAAGGACTGAGCGTGAGCGGAAATACCCCAGAAGTAAGCAGCGGAGACGGCAGCGCCGGGACACAAGGACAAAACTCAAAAATCAAACAGATATTAAATGAAATCAACAACAAAATAAGCATCATGTACGTTATGAAAAAAGATATGGAAACTCTCACGCAGTCAACTGAATTCTTGTCGAGTAAATACGATGAACTAGTATCGTTACATTTAGACCTAGAAATGAAATTGAAAGAAAATGAAAACAAACCTATTGTGGTGATAAATAAAAATATCTACCTTGAAAAATGTAACCGATCGCTAGAATATCGAATTCAAGAGATTGAAAAAGCGGAAAAAAATTGTAATGTAGAATTGTTTGGTCTTGACATGAAACTAAACACAAAGAGTGAAAATATTAAAAAGTTTGGCGACTTCCAGCTAACGTGATTGTTAAGGTCACGCGCCAAACATTTCTAGACGAATGGATACAAAAATGGAAAACTATACTGACAAACAATGACATATTAAAAAATGGAAATAATGGACGCAAACATAAATATAAAAAATATAAACGAAAATCTCACCAAAGAAAAAAAGAACTCACATACGAAAAAATAATCAACATTAAAATGAGAACGATATAAAGAAACACATTTAAAAAAAAACCCTTTTAACTCTTGTTATGTAACGAAAGGTTGACCCTGAGATGAGTTCTAGCTACTCGTCTTGGCAAATAAGCCTGGCAAGCAACCACATCATTTCCCTCCATAAATTAACCAATCAGGCGATTCGAGCGCCCAATTAAACCAATCAGATCATAAATTAACAAAACAGGAGCATGCAACACGAGCGCCCACGGCGGTGTGGGACCGCTCCTGGCCGCGCTTCACACTTCCAGTCTGGAACCTGAAGAGATAACTGCCTCTCTGAACTGTGTCTCTGAAAAAGAGGGGGCTATTTTGTTATTATTTATTTATAAGCAAGTACCATGCAGGCGGACTGACACCCGCAGCTAGACTTGCCTCTTGCTGTCTAAGCACTCAAGTAGTGTCATTAAACTCAGTGTGACGATATCCGGGCTTGGCGTCATAGCCAGCCACCCCGCCATTCGACTTGAACACATGTAAGCTGAATTCCCATCTGCCCATAATGTGTTGATTTAATCCCTTGTTTCATCTGCATAACTCGGTTAGAGATACTAATCAGAAAGAGAGAGAGAGATTACAATAGAATTATACCTATATTAAGACCTTTTTTACTGTCTACACGATTATTCTTAACCCATCATGTTTGTCTGAGTTGCAATAAACACCGAGTTTGAAAACACTTCCCTGTACTAATTTAACGTAGAAATAGAAACGCCCTCAACCCAATTATAAGATTGCGATCGATTCGCGACCCTGTATGATAAGAAGTTGATGTACCCTGCCGATCTGAGCTAGGCTAATGTCCGAAGCAGACTTCAACATCGAGGAAACCACCTCCAGGGTAAGTCCTGCAGATTTTAATTGTCTCCCATAACTTCCCCTGTAACCCAACCTTCCTCTTCCCCGTTTCCCCTCTCCCTGACACTCCCAGTTTACACCACACTGGCTTTCCAACTTAGGGGCTTTCCTCCAACCTAACCTTCCCCATCCCCTCCCCTTCTTTACACAACACTCTAAACCCTCATTTTACCAGTTATAAAATCAACGCCATGGAAGATTCAACATTATTTAAAACTCACCAATTTACGAAGTGTAATAATTTGGATACATGAATACGGGATAAAAATATCAAAATGAGGAAACAAACATTTGCTTGAAGTGCTGCGAGACAATATGCGGAGAAATTATCACGTCATATCAGGATACGATAAAGATAGTAGCAGTTTATTGGCCGCCCAGCAGCGATTGAGAGAATTAAAACAAGTGTTACAATTGATATCGACAACTTATTATAAATTATTTGTACTGTGGTGACATACGTTTGGACATATTGGACACAAAAACTAGTTTAATTGCAGAATATCAAAATCTACTTGGTAAAAATGGATTAGAAATTGTAATATTAGATGTAACCCGGGATGAAAATTTCATTGCTGAAAAATGTTAAATCATGTATTGACCATATTGCAATACGCAACCGCTGTAACACTGTATTCTTATGTATTGACCATATTGCAATACGTAACCACTGTAACGCTGTAATTTCATGTATTGACCATATTGCAATACGTAACCGCTGTAACACTGTATTTTCATGTATTGACCATATTGCAATACGTAACAGCTGTAATACTGTATTTTCATGTATTGACCATATTGCAATACGTAAGCGCTGTAACACTGTATTTTCATGTATTGACCATATTGCAATACGCAACCGCTGTAACACTGAATTTTCATGTATTGACCATATTGCAATACGTAACTGCTGTAACAGTGTATTTTTATGTATTGACCATATTGGAATACGTAACCGCAGTAACACTGTATTTTTATGTATTGACCATATTGCAATACGTAACCGCTGTATCACTGAATTTTCATGTATTGACCATATTGCAATACGTAACCGCTGTAATACTGTATCTTCATGTATTGCTGCTAATAAAATATCTGACCATCATGTAACAGGAGTAGCAATAGGGAAGGGGGTCATTTGAAAATACGTTAATGAAAAAATTTAAATTATTGATAATAAATTGGTGTATTCTAAATAAAAACTTGTAAACTGGGATAACTTATTAAATACCGTGTGTCCTTCAGAACTGTACTATAATATAAAAAATGTTTTGCTAATATTTTGATAAAAAAAAGTGAGATTTCTTACATACGAACGGAATATACTCAGTTTCGTAAGATTCATGTAAAATACAATTGTATAAAAAAATAAGCTGAATAAAGTATTTTTAAAAAAAATGTGATAAAAAACTATTATATTACTCACACAGGCTTTGCCTTTGTGGGATGTTTTTGTTTGTATGTTTAATTTTTATCATATTTTCTTGTATTAAGTAAATGAAACACGTTATAACATTATATTATTATATTTACATTAGTTATTATATTTACCCTGATGAAGCTTGAGTTAAACGAAACCGGTTGGTGAAAATAAAATATATTGGTGGTTTATAACAAGGTGTTTCATTTACTAAATATAATGTCAAACCACAAAGTGATTACTTCTTGTGAAAATATATTTTCTTGTATTTTCAAACTGTTTCGAAATGTAATTATGTAAAAAAAAAAAGTTACCAATTACGTTATTATTTCCTTTAAACATATTTAGAAAAAAATTTAAACATCATATAGATGTTGACATTTTCAACAATTGAAGACAGGCTTGACATAGAGGAGAGTCGTTATGAATCGTCGTCCAATGAATCCGATTCCGAAGGCGGTGGACTCAATCCGAGTTCGCAAATCCGGAATTCCTCATTCCGAACTCCCGAACTCATACTTGAGGAACGGCAAAGGTTTTATATTGGAGTCAGAAGTGTATTAAAATGCCTTATATTATTTTTTTTTTTAATTTTTGGTTCATAATCTTTTTCACTTGAAAATATCAATTTATATTTTCGAATAATCTCTTAACAATCTGTTTACAATCTTTTTACTATGTCTCTAGGTAATTCCGCAGATAATCGAGAAATATTTAAGCCTAAGAAAAAAGATTTAATCATTTTTGTTGGGCTTAAAGACTTCTCGCCCAACTGCGGAATTCCGGAGACACATGGTAAAAATATTTTACATTCTAAACAGAATCATGTCCGATTACGTCTAAAAAGGATCGAAATGACAATCTTGTCTATTTTAATGCAATCAATTTTTCCAACAAGCCCTCCTTTGATATGCTCGGTGTAACACTGAATTGACCAGCTCAGCTAAGGCTCCATCTAAGCCAGAGTAAAGTCAGTCTCTCAGAAGCTGGGCGAATTGTACGGAGTTCGCAGATACTTCAGATAGTACACAACTGCTGATCTTGTACAAATCGCAAGTGCCCCCCACTGTAGAATTTGGCAGCCACCTCTGGTCGGGAGCCCCAAAATATCTGAAAAAACCCTTGACTTTGTACAGAAATGGGTGGTCCGTTTGATAGATTCGCCTAGCTTAACAAAAGGATTGCAATCTTTGGAGCACAGCCGTCAGGTGGGATGCTGTTCTTGTTCTGTTCTATGGGTATTTTAATGGAAGACGCACTGAGGAATTAGCGTCATTGATCCTTTAGGCACCGGTGCATAGTCGGGAAACGAGCGCCCAAAATTTGCACACGATTGTTACCGAAAACGGGTCACTTCTATGACTCATTCTTGTGTTCAACAGCTTTGCTATGGAATAATTTCCCGGACTTTATGTTTCCTCTCTTCTACAACATGGGTCTCTTCAAGACCCAGGTTCAGTCCTTCCTATCCTCTAAAAGACCCTTCATATAGCATCCCCGATGAAGTAAAATAAAAAGTGACATGTTTTTTTAATATTATAAAACAGGTACATGTTACCATTGTACATATATTAGAATACATGTAACCAATGTACATATATTCTATTTGTACATATTTCTGTAAGCAGTTCAAAGGTCTTAGCACTTTCAAAACACTTCACTTCTCATATGTTCGCAGTATTTTGGAGTATGCATCTCAGATGTAGAACCCGGGCTATGCGGTACATAAAAACAGATTCAAAAACGTTCAAAATAGATTTTTAAGGTACCTAAACTTCCGTTCTTTCTGATCTCATGTTAGCAGTGAAGACTAAGTTTTTTTAATTACAGACATTATCTTGTCGAAGGAATATAGCGGATTCCATAATGTTATTTAAAATCGCACGTAACTTAGTTGATAGCCCTGACCTTCTCGAACTCCTGTTATTCCATATCCCAAATCGCAACAGCAGACAGCCACTTACTCTCTATATCCCTCATTGTAAAATCAATTCCGAACAAAACACTCTTATCTACAGATCTACATACTCATTCAACTTAAATTATTACCAGATTGACAGTTTCATCTGAACTGTACGTGATATTAAATTAAAATCCATTACACGACCGCTCTCAAACTAGATAACTTAAACCACATTTCCATCTGCTCTAGTCCTTTGTACCTTTATCCCACTCCTATGCCCCCCCCCCCCCACACACCCACTTTACTTTACTCATAGTATTCATAATCAGCACTTGAAATTTTATAACTGGCATGATTTATTGTTTTTATTGTTATATATATTTAAATAAGGTATTTGCTGTAAATTTTCCCAAATAAATAAAATAAATCAAATGGGTAAATTAAAATTACTTCTCCATAACTCCAGGATTCACTCTCCCTTCAAATTAATTATCGGCCTCTGTTTGAATAGTCGTGTTTTACACGATATTAATAATCGTAAGTTTGCACTATTTTATTAACTAACCAAAAATTAAGCGTAATTGCCGGCATGTATTATGCACAGCGCGAATCGGGTTTGTTATTCGTGTGTAATTATTTAAGGCTGAGCTTCTGTGAATTAGCGATATCAATTATTTAAGATGGGAGCCTTGAATAATGATTACGCAGAAAGTGCCGTCTCGGGGATATGGGGAGTATAAGAGAAACAATGTTACGATGCTCGTTCACAGGAAGAAGGGACCGATGTATAAACCGGAAGCGAGCATAATGAATAACATGAACCTACTCGAAAACCGACCACGTGTATCCGTCTCCTCGCAAACAGCACTTGTCAGTGAGCTCACTGCCTTACCTCTCGCCAGCTACTCAGTTAGTCTGCCAGTGAAACCAACCCTGGGACACCGCACATGCCTCGGAAGTCCCGGCCAACGCTGATGTAGCATTCCCATCTATAGCTTGTCGGAATATTATTTTTATAGAAATAATGATCTCTTGTTAATTAATTCATTTTATTTTTATTTTTAGTAAGACGTAGTTACAAAAAGTACGGATTTAATTTAATTTTTTCTTATCATAATATTTCAACAGGATCTCTGGTATCATAATATTCTCAACAGGATCTCTGGTATCATAATATTCTCAACAGGATCTCTGGTATCATAATATTCTCAACAGGATCTCTGGTATCATAATATTCTCAACAGGATCTCTGGTATCCTAATATTCTCAACAGGATCTCTGGTATCATAATATTTTCAACATGATCTCTGGTATCATAATATTCTCAACAGGATCTCTGGTATCATAATATTCTCAACAGGATCTCCCGTGCTGAGGTTTTGCATTATATATTATAATTTTATTGTTTTAATAATGCGAGTTCTAAGCTATTACAATCACACATTAGTGGCCCTTTGGCCTTATTACTATTACCATCTCACGGTTTAATTTACTTGACTGAATTTATGTTACATTCATAATAATAATAATAATAATCGGATGATTTTTATAGCGCCGTTTTTGTGAAAAATCACCTCAAAGGCGCTGTACAAATCTTACTTCCTATTCTTACATTATTCCTATGTTAAATCTACGACATTTTTTTTTTTGGTACTATCATTACACATTATTTATAGACCATATAAAGAGATGCAGTTAGATTATCAAAATTATATACGGCTTGGTCTAAGTTTTCATACATGTCTAATTGAAAAAAAAAAAAAAAGAATTAACTGTATTTATTCCTTACGATATATTGCAAGACGCTCATACAAATTATAGGAGTTATGTAAAGTTGGGCGGCGGGTGAGGACGGGGGCCGGAGGTACAGATCCTTTCTTCCAATCTTCTTTGTCTTTGTTGGTGACGGGACGCTTGGTGTTGCTCTGCACATACGCCATGCGCTTGTCAGCCGGCTTCAGGATCCGGAAGGAGCACTTCAGCGTGTCGTCCACTGACATCATTGCTCCTGCATTATCGAATTCCCCGCAGTACCAGTTGCTTCTTGGCAAAGAACTCATACCCGTCCTCTACCACCTGATGCACCCTGCAGATCAGGTCAAAGTCGTGCTTGTTGAGGAACTTGGCCACTATCTCAATGACGAAGGTAAAGGCTCGTTCTCGCCCCAGCTGGCGGTGTCCTTGTTGGGGTCCCAGCAGCCCACTTCCCGGTTGTATACAATATTTTTTACAACCACCGTGGCCCGAATCGCCGTTTCTATTAACTGTTGGCACTTCACTAGTACATGTGGTGACGACCGACCGCCAGATGTGACCGATGCCGATGCGTTAATTCGGAAGAACGAAATAGATTTTAACTCAAAATATTTGAAATATTTAGGTTTTTGTTATAAACTTGATTTAAGCTCGAAACGACAGCACTAAAATTATGTAATTTTTATTAATGTAACCTAAAAATTATTGCGGTTATTTTATGCTATTTTTAAACCGGGAAAATTAATAACTTCCCAATATTTGCAAGATAAATCAGGAGCAACTATAAAACGCAGCCGGCAGCCACGGGGGCGCCTAATGCATTATTTGTGGTCTTTGGGAAAAGATCTTAACTGGATTAAAAACCCTAACCAAGGTAAGGAAAAAGGACAAACATTTGGTTATAAACAATTTATTAAAGATACCTTTTGTACTTACTGAATAAAATATATTTAATTTGCTTCGCCCTCTTCGGGACATATCCACGAGTTTCGTCGTCGACTCATAAATCTGAGCGATATGTAACTCAAACTTATTAATATTACTCAATAATATTCTCTTTTTTTAGTACTCAATTTTAAACGCGTTTTTTCCTCGTAGGACCAACCGGTACCTACCACATATACGAGTACATAATTGTTAACTCTATAATATTTATTTTTCTCATGTCTTCATAAGTACGTTCATAAGTTTTTTTCTATACTATTCTTCACATCTCTTTATACTTAATTATTATATTTTTTCTAGATATATTATATTACCGTACTATTTCAATACTAGCATTTATCGCTTCTCTTTTTGTATAATGGCACTTAATATGAACTAAACTTGTCGATTTGACTGTCTTAAAATAGGATTTGTTCCCAGTTGGGTAGTCAAAGCTTTCTTACATTTTATTGTTTAATAATGTCTGTGTTTCAAATAAATACAAAAAAAGTCATATTTTACGTAATGTTCTGAGTGTAGTAAGTATTTGGTGTTTTGTATATCCGATGTTTGTGGTTAGCTTTTTTGAAGTTGTTATTATCTACGTCATAATCTGTAAGACTTCTATCTCGTGAAAATATGTTTCTAAAAGGTTCTATTCTAAGAATTCAATTTTAAGATTACTTTTGATTATGAACCTTGTTACGTAACACAATTAAGAGATTCTAGTCGTTGGAAGAATAATTCTTCTAGCCGCTAGTTAAATAAAGATACATCTAGCCGCTCGTCGGTGCTCCAACCAATAACGGCACGTCTCGCCGGCTATCATCATTATTGACCAATGAGACAACGTACGGGACATAGATTCCGGCCACTTCAAGGCGTGGGCCCGCTAAGCGATGACCCGCCATCATTCTTAATCCAGACACAGGGCCTTCAGATGCGTGCGGTGTGCCTTGGGAACATAGCCGCACGCTATTGCATCAGTACTATATATATTATAAACGCCTTGCTACCTCTGCAATGTACATAAATATTAAAGCCAGTGACCAGTGCAATGACTCGCTGCGTCCTGTCTGCCATGGTACGTGTGATATCCAGAGTCCCTAGTCTGCACACTTTACACCAACGGAGTCATGACTGCTGTCGCCGACCGCCATGTAAGCAGATTTTAATTCACCCTCTTGTATGTGCTGTTAATAACTGTGCCCATCGAATAACATGTCCGGTTGGAGATCTATCAGAGAGAGATTATCAGTAATCAGATAAGATACTGGCCTTTGTTGTGAAAATGTTTTGCCTTAAATAAAACCTGACTAGAAAGTACACATCTCTCATTCGAGTAGTTAGTTACCTTTCATATAAGGCTGCGGCCGGCCTTCGACTTTGAGATAGGAGATAAGGTGCCCTGCCAGTTGAGCTAACCACGGTGGAACCTGAGATCAGTCCTGCTTCTGGCCTCGAGGTGAGTTAAACTGCCTTCTTTTCACCAGCACTCTTTTTCCCCCTATCTTGTACTAATAGCTATCTCTTGTTTTTATTTTCATATTAATATTAATAATAAAAAAATTAAAAAAATAATTTCTAATGTAAATTTGTAATTCAACATTTTATGATAATTTTTGATTGACCCACTTTAATCAATTTTTGTTTATGTTAATAATTTGTCTATTCTTCCAATATTGTGTTCTATGTTTATCATTTGTCTTTACTTGACATTATCATTTTTTTTGTATTCTATATATTCCTGGTTAAGAAGTCCTCGCTTTCGAAACATGTAGATATGTGTATCTTAATAAAGTGGTGAAGATAAGACAATTTTTAATGAATTTGTGAAAAATGTTCCTTTAACGTGGTGTGGGAGGTTTTTTCTCGTTTGGTCTACATATTGATATTATGTATTATAGACTGAAGTAATGTAACACCTAAAATATAATGCAGTATTTTATAACGAAGACTCATTTGGAACAATACTAATTAAATAATGAAGGTAGAACAGAAAATGTTTATAACTCTGGGGTTTACTCGTACATGATAAATTGCGGCGATTACCTATCAGAGTATGTAGGCCAAACGGAAATAACCTTTCATTTATACAAGGATAAGGGAATATTTTCAAGCTGGGTTAGTAACAAAGGGGACTTGTCGAATATTGCCAATCATTTACTGGACAATCCTCATCCATTTCAAGTCACAGATGTTAAAAAGTTCCACGTGTGCGATGAGGGGCAAATAATTACACACAATAGGCCACAACTAAAATTTTAAAAAAGGGATCTTCAAAAGATTGGTATTCACTTTGTGGCATCATTATCAATAAATGAATTAAAAAATTTCTTTTTATTCACCACTTTATTAATGTACACAGATATCTACATGTTTCAAAAGCGATGCTTTCTTCATCGGGAATAAATAGAATAGTAAAAATAATAATGTTAATAATTATTATTTAAATTTAATTCACTGTTAACCTTTTTTCTGATTTCTAAAATTTTAAATTTGTCTCATTGTCTAACAGGTTGTATTTGTATGTAATTTTTTAAACTATAGATTCAGTTAACTAACGCAATGCACTCCGTCGTCCAGGAGGTAACAATCCACCTGTATTATTCAAATAAATTTTTAAGGCTTTTCCGTCCGCCAGAAAACAAAATACTAAGTGATAAATGTGCATTATTAGAAAGAGCCAATGGCGCGCATTACTGACATAAATGCTATATATACCGTAGATTTCGTTTAATTTGTACCAGTCTAAAGATGCCTGTTGTAAGGTCAAACCGGGTTGGTCAAAAAGAAGTAAGGAAATGAAATTAGTAAAGGTTTTTTTTATTAAAAATTCACATACTTGTTTCGTTATTTTTAGAAAATACCCCGCTCTGGTTTTCCGTCCACCGCCAACGTTCGCTGTGACTTCCTCGAGTTTTCATGTTTTTGCAATGCTTCACAGCGGGAAACTTTGATGATTTCCTTTGCTCGTAATATTACGTATTCTAGTGTTCAGTATAAAAAAGTAGCGAACATAAAATAATATGTACGGATATTGAGTAATTGTTTTATTTTCCAGGTTTTAAGGCTGGAGACAGAAGAAACTCACAAACATCAGGATAATATTCCAATAAACTTCATTGGAGCATCTTTATTTATGAGCTTTTTTGGTGAATCCGTTGGCTTATCTCAGCCTTCTGAATCGCCTGCAATACAAAGGGATATCTCCTTGGATACAGATGTAAGATATAAAGTTTTAGTTAGCAACGCGGGTAGTGATGACCATTGTCGCTAATGGATTTTTTAAAACTATTAAAGGAATTTTCAATCTTAGTTCAGGGACGTCCCGGCAGTGACCAATGTAAGAAGATTATTTAACCAAGATGAAAAAGGCAGAAAGTAATGTATTAACAATATAGACTATTTTTTCTATTCGTTAAATCCAAGCTGTAGCTTAGAATAATCACGCTTGTTCTGGAAGCGGACGATTATTTATCTGCTTAATTAGATTCAATGATTTTAATAAATTAGTTAAACATTATTTTGTTTTCACTACTTTATGCTTTCCTCATCAGGAATATGTAAAATAATAATGTCAAGTATAGAAAAAATTATAAAGATAGAACACAATAATTGTTTTTAATTTTTTTTATTATTTGAATTGTGACATTTTTCCGGACTAGATCATTAACATAACTAGGTTTTTTTATTTTATTTTATACATGAATTTTTTTTTTGAAATTTATAAATAAAATTTTGTATTAAGTTATTATTAAGTACTGAACGTATTTATTTATTGTTACATCTATTTTGGCATTCACTTTTCGACTTTTACGAAAAAAGATACATAAATACATTTGTACATTTTCGGAGTTTTTTTCAGCATTTATAATTACATTATTTTGATTTTCATTTCTTCAATGAAATGTTTTTGTTTATTAATATTTCTATTCTTGCAAGTGTTAATACATTGTGGAATTCCATCGTAATTATTAAATAAAAGACACTTTTTTACTTTATTCCACTTTGACAGTGACCGAAGTCTTAATACCATCGGAGTTCAAAATTGGTTATTTACAAAAGGAAGGAATTATTTCAAAGGATGTCTTACATCGCAAAATTGATTATTTACAAAAGGAAGGAATTATTTCAAAGGATGTCTTACATCGCAAAATAAATTATTTACAAAAGGAAGGAATTATTTCAAAGATGTCTTAAATCGCACAATAGATTATTTACAAAAGGAAGGAATTATTTCAAAGGATGTCTTACATCGCAAAAGAGATTATTTACAAAAGGAAGGAATTATTTCAAAAGATGTCTTACATCGCAAAATAGATTATTTACAAAAGGAAGGAATTATTTCAAAGGATGTCTTACTTCGCAAAAGAGATTATTTACAAAAGGAAGGAATTATTTCAAAGGATGTCTTACATCAAAAAATTGATTATTTACAAAAGGAAGGAATTATTTCAAAGGATGTCTTACATCACAAAAGAGATTATTTACAAAAGGTAGGAATATTTCGAAAGTTGTCTTACATCGCAAAATAGATTATTTACAAAAGGAAGGAATTATTTCAAAGGATGTCTTACATCGCAAAATAGATTATTTACAAAAGGAAGGAATTATTTCAAAGGATGTCTTACATCGCAAAAGAGATTATTTACAAAAGGAAGGAATTATTTCAAAGGATGTCTTACATCGCAAAATAGATTATTTACAAAAGGGAATTATTTCAAAGGATGTCTTACTTCGCAAAAGAGATTATTTACAAAAGGAAGGAATTATTTCAAAGGATGTCTTACATCAAAAAATTGATTATTTACAAAAGGAAGGAATTATTTCAAAGGATGTCTTACATCACAAAAGAGATTATTTACAAAAGGTAGGAATATTTCGAAAGTTGTCTTACATCGCAAAATAGATTATTTACAAAAGGAAGGAATTATTTCAAAGGATGTCTTACATCGCAAAATTGATTATTTACAAAAGGAAGGAATTATTTCAAAGGATGTCTTACATCGCAAAATAGATTATTTACAAAAGGAAGGAATTATTTCAAAGGATGTCTTACTTCGCAAAAGACAATTATTAATATATTAACTCATTTAACAATATTTTTATTTATTTGTAAACTAACTATATATATTTAATCCAGCAAGACTGGGTGGATACTGCAAACCCAGTCTACCATATTACATTAAATATATACATAAATATAAATAGAGAAATTTATATAATGAAAAATAAAAATTAATGATTTTAATATATATGAAAAAATAGAATTAAAAAAATGATTGCAAAATGATAATTACACCGAAATAAAAGAAATAAAATGAAAAACATAATATTTAATAATAACATAGAATAAATTAAATTCATTTAATTTAAGGGATCGTCTTCCAGGGTGGTAGTCGCATCATCTGCATCCATCGATCATTGAGTGGAGAGTTGAGCCACTCGGATGCAGCCACGACAATGGCGTTGGTTACTTCCGTGTCCTGCCCCAGAAGCTGGCTAGTCGGTGGCGAAATAAGGCGAGGAATGAGTGGACCCTCCCTTGAGTGAACATCGTAGAGGCACTGCAGAACCTTGGAAGTTGCAGAAGTTGCCTGTATGCGTTGCTGAGTATGCGACCACAGCTCAGAAGTGTATAGGTCAGTGCAGTATGTCATAAAAAGCACTTTCCTGACATCGTCGCTACAGTGGTAGAACAGCCTTAAGGGCATTCCGACGCATACATTGATGGCGCTTATTTACCGTTCCATATCTTCCATATCGTGCATGTGTTCTGTAAGGATATGTCCCGGGTATTTGACCTGTGAGGCGACATACGAGTATATAATGATAGTTTTTTTCCCTTATTTTTAGGTATTCAATTTTTTTAATAGCAATTTTCATAATTTTTTTCATTACGTTCATTTATTGTTGTTAGCTTTGTTGCCCATTGATTTATTTTTTATGTGCAACGTATGTTGTTTTGAATGCAATTTTTGGTATTGATTCATTTCGCGAAATCCCCCATTTGTGCTCCTTAATCAATGCATGCAACTTGCCTTATTATTTTTGTTGAAGCTTTTGATGGAGACAATGATAACAGTGCATCAAAGGGTTAAAGTTCTTAAAGTGGGCCCTCACACAGTTTATATATAGTCTTTTTACATGATTAATTATGTTTTTACTAGCATCGTAACATATTATTACTTAATTATTAATTGTTTTTGGGTTTAATTCGTAGAACTCCATTTTTTTTTTAAATTTTATGTAAATCAAATTTAATAATGTTATTATTAAGTTCTGCAAGTATTTTTAGTTTTTATTATTGTGACAGCTGTTTTTGGCGTTTTAGGCCATTTTCAAACTATGGTTAATCCACACTGTGATGACTTATTTATATGATTTAATTTACTCCCACTACTTTTAATTTTGGACGTGTAAAGATTTATTATCGGTAAAACCAATTAAGTTAGAAAACAATTAAAATTCTGAATTCTGTGAGGTTTTCACATTTATAATGTATTTACTCGTATTTAACTGACAATGTTTCCTTAATTGATTTATTAAAATGTGTTGTATTGTTTTGATAATGTGAACGTACTGAGAAGCGGTGAGTATATAATTTTCCTTACTTTATCAATTTAGTTATATTATAATCATTCGTTCGTTTGTTAATTTCTAATTGTTCAAAAAAAAATATATATATTATTCCTAACGTTTCAATCTTGTTGGCGATAAAAAATAAGTATTTCATCAAAAAGTGATGATTATCACTGGAAGCTTTCGATGATTGGATAATGTAGATTAATCGTTAATTGATTTATAATGGGAGTTTTGCGTGTGAGGTCCATTAGGAGGCAGAGTGGGCGGCCGAGCAGGGGCCGCCTCCGCTCCGTCTCTTACGCGCATACTAAAAATGTTCAGGTGATAATTTATTTTAGGTCATCGATCAAAAGCGGAAAACTCGGGTTGACTGGAAAAGTTTCTATTTTTATTCTTCCGTACTAAATTCCCTGTCGCGCGGAAATCCCGTGATCGGAGAATTCCGCACTTGTCAAGATTCGTGTTCCAACGAATAAATATTTTAGTGCAAATTTCCCAAAGCAAGAGTTAACTTTTTGACAATTTCTCCTTTTGATATTATTATAGTGCATTACATATTTTGTTATTTACAACGTAAATTAATATTCTAGTACAATAATAACGTGCATTGATCGAGCAATTAAAAACGATTTGGAAGTTCTTTCCCACATATTTTTGACCGGATCGATTTTACACAGAAATCGACTGATTTGTTCAAAGATTCATTTTAAGGTAACGTTCCACGAACAGTTTAGTTTCAACTTTACCAGTCGGATGTTTGCAAACTTCTTTAGAAAGGTGAAATCAATAAAATCGGTTTTTAATCCCAATGTTGCAATGGAATATAAAAACATAAATTAAATGTTTTAACAAAATAAATTTAGAAATACTACTAAGTTTTTAGTCACAATCGTTGAGCTGAAGACCGCATTCTTGAAGCCTGCAATGACCGAGAGACGGGAATGAAGCATGAGAGACGGAGCAGTAACAGAGGCTTCAGCAGTCACGCTCGAGCTGTTAAGTCCTTTAGTGCGGAATATTTCATTACGGGAGGATCTGTTCGCGATTTAATTGCGGAGGCCCCATCTGGCTCCGGGGTCTCTTTCTAGCACTATGACTGGTAGAAGTGGTGGCAAGCGTGGTTGTGGAAAGGGGAGGGGGGGGGGGGTATGATGACAGAGGAGATGATTAATCGATACTCTGTGATAATCTGTTGATATTATTCCACGGATTGTGATAATCAGATCACAATTATTCCATCAACACAAAGCAAATTACCCGCATGTTGATAAATTGCACAGAGGGCTGGTTCGGAATCCAGCCGGACATTGAAATGAAGAAACGAAATAAAACATATATTTATTCAGTTTTTAATACTAAATTAATAAACTGTAATTGAAATCCGGGCGTATATAGCAAATTCAGGGAACTTTTACACTTACAATGATAATTTAAATGTATTTTTTTGGTGTACTCGTATCTATTAGCAAGATGTAAATGCACGAGTGTAAAAAAAGGTTTCTGAGAAAAAATAAATTATTTCGGAAGATACCCGAGAAAGGTCGGGGTGAAAGAAGGTCAAATGGCAAATACTTTACATTATTCAGCATGGCGAAAATTTAAGTTTGAGTAAAGACATATTATTTCCAAATGGACAAAGAAAAGGTTACAAGATTATAACATCTAAACGAAACATACATGACTTTTATAACTTAATTTCTATAAATGTTATCAAATGACAAGCTTAGATATACATGGATACCTAATTTTGTTTTAAATGATGTTTAAATATCAATTATCTGGAAGATTTAAAAAAAAACTCATAAAACTCTTTGCCTCCGAGGTATACTTAGGAAATAAATTATTTATCTTTGGTCATAAGATAATAATAATAATAATAATCGGATGATTTTTATAGCGCCGTTTTTGTGAAAAATCACCTCAAGGGCGCTGTACAAATCTTACTTCCTATTCTTACATTATTCCTATATTAAATCTATGACTTTTTTTTTTGGATACTATCATTACACATTATTTATAGACCATATAAAGAGATGCAGTTAGATTATCAAAATTAAAATACGGCTTGGTCTAAGTTTTCACACATGTCTAATTGAAAAAAAAAAAGAAGCTAACTGTATTTATTCCTTACTATATATTGCAAGACGCTAATACAAATGATAGGAGTTATGTAAAGTTGGGCGGCGGGTGAGGACGGGGGCCGGAGGTACTGATCCTTTCTTCCAATCTTCTTTGTCTTTGTTGGTGACGGGACGCTTGGTGTTGGTCTGCACGTACGCCATGCGCTTGTCAGCCGGCTTCAGGATCCGGAAGGAGCACTTCAGCGAGTTGTCGACTGACATCATTGCTCCTGCATTATCGAATTCCCCGCAGTACCAGTTGCTTCTTGGCAAAGAACTCATACCCGTCCTCTACCACCTGATGCACCACCCGGCAGATCAGGTCAAAGTCGTGATTGTTGAGGAACTTCGCCACTATCTCAATGACGAAGGTAAAGGCTCGTTCTCGCCCCAGCTGGCGGTGTTCTTGTTGGGGTCCCAGCTGCCCACTTCCCGGTTGTATACAATTTTTTTACAACCACCGTGGCCCGAATCGCCGTTTCTATTAACTGTTGGCACTTCACTAGTACATGTGGTGACGACCGACCGCCAGATGTGACCGATGCCGATGCGTTAATTCGGAAGAACGAAATAGATTTTAAGTCAAAATATTTGGGTTTTTGTTATAAACTTGATTTAAGCTCGAAACGACAGCACTAAAATTATGTAATTTTTATAAATGTAACCTAAAAATTATTGCGGTTGTTTTATGCTATTTTTACACCGGGAAAATTAATAACTTCCCAATATTTGCAAAGATAAATCAGGAGCAACTATAAAACGCAGCCGGCAGCCACGGGGGCGCCTAGACCAAGATATGGTCAAGTAACGACTAGTATTCGTTCAGCTGCCCTGAACGGTGTGATCCTGAACTCTGGGCAAACTATAAGAAGAGTAGTATTGAAAGACTAGGTATGCAGTATAGTAACCCCTTCCACATAATATTTGGCCATCCCAGACACTGTAGCACTTCCAATATGTTTACGGAGGGTTGAGTTTCCGGTTTTGCAGCCCTTATAAGATCCAGGGTGGTTGGAATGAGGGAAAAAAATAAACAACTCCGGGAATATCCTCACCGTGGAGGCCCGCATCAGTCCAGCCTTCAGCTTCGACACAAACTGGAGAAAGATATTGGTTCGAGTGAGTCCATATTGTTTTTATTTATGACATGACATTTGTTTTATTGGTGACGGTACTGTTTCCTTTTATGTTCTTAGAAACTACTTTCAAGTTGGTTTATTACCCTCTGAAAGACGGATTACACTGTTTTTTTTACTGAATCCATGGGTTTTAAAAAAAAATCTTGAACAGATAGTAATTTCTGTTTTTATTTTTTCCCTGTGTTTCCTTGTTTGCTGAAATAAATTTTATATCACTTTTTGTCCTGCAGTTACGTGAACTACGGGTAACCAGATACATTTTAATGGGGTCTTTAAAATATTTTATTATAGGTAAACATCAGGTTAATATCCTTCTTAGAGTTAGCCTTGGATATCTACGATAAAATTGTCTGTTATGTTTCACCATGGTATTTTATTATGTTGTTATAGGTATACATCAGGTTAATATTCTTCTAAGATTTAGCCTTGGATATCTACGATAAAATTGTCTGTTATGTTTTATCAGGTATACATCAGGTTAATATCCTTCTTAGAGTTAGCCTTGGAAATCTACGATAAAATTGTCTGTTATGTTTTATCAGGTAAACATCAGGTTAATATCCTTCTTAGAGTTAGCCTTGGATATCTACGATAAAATTGTCTGTTATGTTTTATCAGGTAAACATCAGGTTAATATCCTTCTTAGAGTTAGCCTTGGATATCTACGATAAAATTGTCTATATGTTTACCATGGTATTTATTATGTTATTATAGGTATATATCAGGTTGAATATCCTTCTTGGAGTTAAATTTATATCATTTATTAAATATGTCTGTTAGTTTATCAGGTATACATCAGTTAATATCCTTCTTAAAGTTAGCCTGATATCTACGCTGATAAAATTGTCTTTACGTTTCACCATGGTATTTTATTATGTTGTTATAGGTATACATCAGGTTAATATCTTCTAAGTGATTTAGTCTTGATATCTACGACAAATTGTCTGTTATGTTATTATAGGTATATATCAGGTTAATATCCTTCTTGGAGTTAGCCTTGGATATCTACGATTAAATATGTCTGTTATGTTTTATCAGGTATACATCAGGTTAATATCCTTCTTAAAGTTAGCCTTGGATATCTACGATAAAATTGTCTTTTACGTTTCACCATGGTATTTTATTATGTTGTTATAGGTATACATCAGGTTAATATTCTTCTAAGATTTAGTCTTGGATATCTACGACAAAATTGTCTGTTATGTTTTATCAGGTATACATCAGGTTAATATCCTTCTTAGAGTTAGCCTTGGATATCTACGATAAAAGTGTCTGTTATGTTTTATCAGGTAAACATCAGGTTAATATCCTTCTTAGAGTTAGCCTTGGATATCTACGATAAAATTGTCTGTTACGTTTCACCATGGTATTTTATTATGTTGTTATAGGTATACATCAGGTTAATATTCTTCTAAGATTTAGTCTTGGATATCTACGACAAAATTGTCTGTTATGTTTTATCAGGTAAACATCAGGTTAATATCCTTCTTAGAGTTAGCCTTGGATATCTACGATAAAATTGTCTGTTACGTTTCACCATGGTATTTTATTATGTTGTTATAGGTATACATCAGGGTTAATATTCTTCTAAGATTTAGTCTTGGATATCTACGACAAAATTGTCTGTTATGTTTTATCAGGTATACATAAGGTTAATATCCTTCTTAGAGTTAGCCTTGGATATCTACGATAAAATTGTCTGTTATGTTTTATCAGGTAAACATCAGGTTAATATCCTTCTTAGAGTTAGCCTTGGATATCTACGATAAAATTGTCTGTTACGTTTCACCATGGTATTTTATTATGTTGTTATAGGTATACATCAGGTTAATATTCTTCTAAGATTTAGTCTTGGATATCTACGACAAAATTGTCTGTTATGTTTTATCAGGTAAACATCAGGTTAATATCCTTCTTAGAGTTAGCCTTGGATATCTACGATAAAATTGTCTGTTTCACCATGGTATTTTTATTATGTTGTTATAGGTATACATCAGGTTAATATTCTTCTTATTTAATCTTTGGATATCTACGCCGAATAAAATTGTCTGTTATGTTTTATCAGGTATACATCGTGGGTTAATATCCTTCTTAGAAAGGCCTCTGATATCTACGATAAAATTGTCTGTTATGTTTTATCAGGTAAACATCAGGTTAATATCCTTCTTAGAGTTAGCCTTGGATATCTACGATAAAATTGTCTGTTACGTTTTACCATGGTATTTTATTATGCGTTTCCTATTTACATTCATATGTTAAATACTCTTGCTGCATACAAGTAAGGTTACACTATAATCGATATAGAGGAGATTCGGCCTTTTTCTCTAATTGACTATTCATTACGTACTTTTCTTCCACTTTGCTTATTAGTCTGTTAATTCCTAATGATTCTAATTAATTTATTATTATTATTTAGACGGAAAAAACAGAATTAAGGTTGTGTAAGGTACATAAAGGTCCCAAATGGAGATATTTTAAATGGGAAGGTAAACCTACTTTACTTTTAAAATACAAATTACAATTTTTTTTAGTAGTTCACACCGATTCTCGTAAGCTAATGCTTCATATTATGATCTGTCAACTCTATTAAGTGCTTTATATGAACTATGAAGGGCAAGCATTAATATGTTGTTATTTATTTTATTATTATTATTTATTTTAATAATAAACATTAACATTTACTTAAAAAAATTATTAATTGAAAAAAAAAATCCAGAAAGTTTATTTTTTTTATTCTATTTTAAATCTAAGTTTATCTTAATGAATCAATAAATTGTCATTATATGCCACCGAACATGTACTTTAAAACAGTTTTCACGCAAAGATTCTAACGTTGTATTTAATTAAATTGATACATAAATATACGTTTTTTTATTGAGACATCTTAAGACACTTAAGATGTCTCAATAATAATGGGTTCTCGAAATTTGCCAACCACCTCTTAGAAACAGACCAGATATTCAATCAAAATACAGGCACTAGTTTACTGCATAAAAATTGAATAGGCATTAGAATAGATTACTTAGAAGTAATAGAGATAAGGAAAGCCGATAACACTAATAGTAGACTAATTAATAATAAAATAAATTTAAATAAAACTCCTATTCTTAAAGTATTCTCAATCAACAAAGTACACGCCCTTCTCGGTCCGATACCTGCTCCCCTCCCACCCTTGGCCCTTCACTCGCCCGTTTTTATCAAACTATAACACATTTGTATCACAAATTTAAACTATGGCTTCAAATACTCGTGAGCACCAGACTCATTTAGAATAAACTAGGGGTATAAATAATCACATGTAAAGCACAAACAACAAAGGAGCTAAGAAAATATACACTAAATAACCTAATCTATTATAATTAGAAAATAACAGACACATAACACGTATGCTTCTTATACTATGGTAATTAACTTTACAATAAAATCTCACTGTCTTTCAAAAATTATAACATTAATAGTAAATTTAAAAATCAAATAAAACGCGGGATACGTTACATAGGGAGATCTGAAATAGAAAATATGTTAACGCCAAATACAGACTAACACCGAAACCACTCAACTGCACTTAAAACAACTCACCTTACTATTATTTTTTTAAGCAATCGCATCAATTTAATATAATTTATTTATTTATAAATGACAGTATCATAGTTCATAGTTTAGCAGTATACTGCCCGGAGAAGCTACGGTGGTAGCAAAACCTGGTCCGCAAAAGTATATAATAAATAAAAGTGATGTAAACAAAGTCATTGTTTTTTTTTAAATAATTACAAGTATGTGTTTTGTGAAGATGTTCGGCTTAACATACATTAATACATATGTTGGCCCACTGTGTAACGGCTCCGGGATAACTAAGCAGAATTTGTTGGTGTTGAATTGCTCAGTAACCGCATTATTATTAACACGCTAGCAATGGCGCTGGAGGAATGTGGGATGGACTACACGGTATAAGGTAGAGGAGGCATTCCGATATGGTTATCTCTATCTAGTCTACATGCTATGAATTGAAACAGTGTGTAGTTAACATACCTCGAATATATAGTTTCAGCAGTCATTTTAAGTCCAATGCTAAGTGTTCTGAGGAAGAAATGAATTACACTGCTCGGTAAACCAGCATCGACAACGAAAAGACAAACGGCTTTCTGTTTAATGGGGTTTACATAATTTCCACTACCATCATCCTGCCGTCCTCACACTATTCGTTTGAAGACAAAATATATTTAATAACCGTGGCTGATTGGTTGCGATCCTTGGCTGCGAATACGAAGGTCGCGGGTTCAAATCCTGGCGTGCGCAAGTAAATTTTATTCAATTAATATTCTTTTAAAATAATATATAGTATAATGGCGGCACGTCTCAGAGTGGTAGATATTTCCAGTATTGCCTTCGTAAAAGACCAACATTCAGAAACGAAATGTTTGCCAGATGCTTTCCCACCTTTCTCTTCCCATCTCATTCCCCTTTACACTACCTTCAGCCTCACAATATACCCCAATTGGGGATGCCATAGTCTCACTGGCTCCATACGGTTTGGAACAGTTTATCAGGCTTTAAAAACGTATATTCTGATATAGTTTAGCAAACGCCGATTCTGAATGTATCACTATTATTATAAATAATACAGAATTTATAAATCGTTATTTAAAAGTAAATATATAATCATCTCATCAAAACACTTTGTTATGTTGTTACCTTTGCATTTGGAACGTCTGGTTTTTAACCTTAGTTGTGTGACTTTAAGTTCTTTAATTGTTGTTCAATATAAAAATAATAAAAATCTGTTACAAAATGACACAAATAAGAGTATTCGTGAGCAAAACATTACTAATACGAATATTATGAAAATGTTTTTCCTCAATATTATTATTATTATGTTATCTGTAATATTTAATTATTATTTACTATGAATAGAATATAAAAAATATCCACGGTAAAGCTCATCCTTGTTTAGACATTTGATATTCTAACCTCAAAACCGATCGGCCATAGATTTAGATTTTTTCGAGCCAAAAAACGGTACCGACTCTCACACGCACAATTATAATACAAATTTTTTTTTTAAAATTATTAATAAAAATGAACGGAATCATTTCTGTGATTTATTAACTTGGCTTTGCATAAATAATCTTATAAATTGATAATTTTAATTATTTTATTTTACAAAAATGACTCATTTCTTCATATCCTTGTATCTGTCCTTCAAAACAATTAAAAAAAATAATTTTAAAAAAGTCCGGAGAAGACTTTATTAGGTCCCGTTCCTGATTCAGTTTCCAGTCAGTAAAACAACAAAAATATCATTCCTTTTTGACTTTTGCAGAAAAAGCTAATTTTTTCTTTCTGGAAAACGTTTTGTAAAGAATAATGTTTTAATAAATTTTTTTCTTTAGTTTTTTTATATTTAGTTTCAATGCATTTTTTTTCTCATTTAGTTAATACATTTTTGCAAAGCCAATAAGACAATTTGTTGTGTTTTTCTACGGTTCCTGTGCTGAGGCGGACTAGGTTTTATTTAAAAAAAACTGATTATTTTTAAGCTTCTACGAAGTTCTTTTCAAGATACTGAATGACTCCTCTTCTTCGATTTATTTGAGCCAGGTTTAGATTTGTTTTTTGAAATTTTATAAATAGCTTCGAGGAGAAATATTTATAATTCCTTTGTTCAAAAAGAGTATTAAATTTAGGAATATTCATAGTGTTATTCTGGTTCCCTCTTGTGTGGTGAAAATTAAGTTTCTTCTTTATTTTTGGACTTTTGAAATGTTTGATTAAAACATTCTTACAATAGATATTTTGGATGTTAGGTACTGTAAAATATTTTAAATTTCCTATTGTTGGTGTTCTTATTGTGGACCTTTAAAATGGTTTTTATTACTAAAATGAAAAAATAAAACAATTTTGTCATTTAATCTTAAAAACAATAATGTCAGTCGATTCCTTAACCTCAAATTAATCTGTCTGCATAATTTCGCCCATTTTGGAAATAGGCAGTTTTGCATTACAGTCCCGCAATTAATTGGTTTTTCCTGCCATGTGCCAGTAAATCGACCCCTTAGAAAAACAAGGTTCTACCTGACACTGCAATTTTATGCGATACCTTAGTGTATTGAAACTTACATTTCTGTAGTCAGACTTCAAACTCAGCCCAATCCAAAAGGGATGAATCAGTTATTTTGTTCTATTGTTTTGATGTTTTAAATGTTAATAAATTTATATATAATGAATGCAAAACGGGCAATAAAAAAATTAAATCTAATAAGAAAAGGTAGGTCTAATAAATTGCGCTTTACACGAAAAGGCGGAAAATGTATTTTATTTTATTATTATTAATTTATTTATTATTTTTTTTCATATTTATTTTTATTTTTTTATTTATTTATTTTTATTTAAAAAAAAATAAATTATTTTATGACATTATATTTTCTTTTCTTTTGTTTTATTTTATTTTATTTTATTTTATTTTATTTTATTTTATTTTATTTTATTTTATTTTATTTTATTTTATTTTATTTTATTTTATTTTATTTTATTTTATTTTATTTTAGTTTATTTTATTTTATTTTATTTTATTTTATTTTATTTTATTTTATTTTATTTTATTTTATTTTATTTTATTTTATTTTATTTTATTTTATTTTATTATATTTTATTATATTTTATTTTATTTTATTTTATTTTATTTTATTTTATTTTATTTTATTTTATTTTATTTTATTTTATTTTATTACATACATTTTTTTAAAAACTTTATTTATTATTATTTTTTTTTAATTATTTTTAAATTTTTTTTATTTATTTATTACGTTTAACGGGGGCATAAAATAGAAAACTAAAACAATATTATAACACAGATTATTAACCCTACATTATTCAAGCTACAGTGGTAATTAATTATTATACAGTGAAAGTAAAATTATGACAGTAAAGCAATAAGAAACTCCAGTGAAAACATAATGGCTTTAAAAATATACTCGTATGTGCATATAGATCAGCAAATGCCGATTCTGAATATATAAGTTTTATTAATTATACGTAGATTTTAAAAATCATTATATAAAATTGAACTAAAAACTGTACTACCAAAACACCATGTTCTGTTGGTACCACTGGTTCTAACGTGTAACGTGCCGTTTTTGAGCCCAATTATAACTAGATAAGGTTTTTTCCGCTCTTAATATTCCTTACTGCTTATAATTTCGCTGTTTACAGTGTTCATTTTACCCGTAAAATCATTATGTTTGTTTATTGCGTCTACTTGAGAGTTTTTCTTAAAAATTCATACCAATTTTAACGAATTTGTCTACGTCATAATCTAATCCTTGCATAACACAATGTCATTGGCACTTTGGTGATTATTTCTTCAATTATTCTGGAAGCAAAGGATTTCTAATGATACCTCAAACCTGTTATTTCTTATGATGCGTAACATATTATGTTTTATTTCAAGCCATTAAAGGTACCACAACCTTTAAAAAATTACATGTTTCTCTCGCAAAACTATCTACTGTCATTTTATGTCATGTCCGTTACAGGCGCGTGCTTCGAAAACGGCTAGAGGCTTATTAACACAAGCTTATAATTTCCCTTTCATACATAATTCTAAGCACTAAAGGTTAAAATCGTATCCAAAAAATTCTAACCAGATGGTAACAAAGTGCAAGAGGAATAGTTCTGTATCATTCCCGTTGTTTTGTGATATTACCTAATATTGATATATTAGTCTGTTGGTATTATGTTATTCATGGTGGGTCCTTTTTTCACATCATTTTTGCATTGATTGATTAATTCTTCTAAAATTTACTTTCGCATTATGAATTCTCCTGACACTCCTATTTTATTATGCGAATACCGCACAAGAGTCCCAACTGTCCGAAGCCAGTGGGAATATGATATGCCTTATTGGGTTATGTTGTAAGGGTAAAAGGTATGGGAGGGGAAGGTGATGGGAAGAGGAAGGTGGGGAGGTACCGGGCTATTCAGATCTAAGCACTAAGCACGGCTAAAGCCATTTCAAGCATCTTTCACTTTGGAACGCACCATAAATATACTGCAGATATTATTTTTAACGAATTAATTGCAAAACGACGCAGATTAATTAAATAAAATTTACATACGCACGCTGGGATTTGAACCCACAACCTCCGGATTTGTAGTCGAGATTAAAAAAAAATTTTTGAACTTTCTTCCGTTTTTGTCGATTTAGAATCCTGAATGACAAATTTTTCGGCATAAGTCATTTAATACTTTTTGAAATAGACACAATTTGAAATAAAAATGTTCTCTGTAGACCTAATAGGGTCTGGGACATAACTATTTAAAATTTCGTAATATTTCGATATTTCTTGCTATTTTTATAGTTCTTTTCATTGTGGACAACAACGGAATAATTTTTATAGAAATATCGGCGATTCCAAAGATTTAATAATATTAGCTAACGATGAATATCGAATGAAACGATCACGGTCAGTAACGCCAGTACTTGTTATCGATATGATAGACTCTCTATAATAAGTGATAAGATAGACAACATAATATACCACTATTACCGTTATGCTATATGTTAAATATCCTACTTCACATAGTACATTACGTGTATTATATTATGATTTTAACTTCTAAAACAAAAGTTGTCGCCACGCACTCCATTTTTTCTATTAATTAAACCACCAAACAAACTGTAATATAATTATGTAAACCATTTTATTTTTATTATTATTATTTTAAGCATCTTCTTGTTACACTTTAGGAAATATTACTGTGTAAATATATAACCAAGTGAACGCAATATGTACACTGCGCTTTTCTTCACAACCTTTGATTAAAAGAGAAGTATAATATTTCAATGAATTAAATTGTACTAAATTTCAGTAATGAAAAAAGAGCATTGGGAAAAAAACATTTTTCTACCGTCCTTTATGTGAATTTCGCGAAAATGGCGCTATGAAAAACATCAAAATATTATTATTATTATTATCACGTACCAATTCATTATTCAATAGATATGAATACCAAAATATCGTTTAATATCTCGGAACGGTCAGAATGCTAATATCTGTGGACCCGGTATCGATATATCAGATATGCGGCGTTATCATAATACGCATTTCTGTTACCAACATATGCCCCAGTCTTTCAGTTTAGGTTTTAAAAAAGTTCGATATGGACTTTCTTTAACGCTGATAAATTGTTAACCAGTTGCGGATATGAATGTATTTTTGCATTTTGGTACAATGCACCTACAATAGTAACAGGACGTTGATATTCTACAATGTTTCCTTCAATTAAAAGTAGTTATATTTGAGTATAAAGTTCTCGAAGTTTTGTATGAAATTCATACAATATCGATTCCTGCCTATTGAACCGCAAATCCGACTGGCTCGTGTGACGTCACACCCGACAAGCCATATATTTCGTGCGTTTTGGTGGGCTTTAAAAAATTGAAACTTTAACAATTATTATAACCATGAAACGAGCTTTAAAAAAAAATAAAAGAATAGAAAATTAAGTTAGGATGTCAACATTGATAAAAAAAATAAATAAAATAATGGACTGAAGTTCTTTATTGCACATAATACAGGCTCTCTGTAATTTTTTTTAACAATATTTATATTGCCATAAGGTCACAACAAGTGCGCAATACTAGAATGGGTTCTTCTCTAATGTATCTACCGGCAAATAACAGAACATCATTTGGACAAAGGAGTTTTTCTTTTAAATGTCTTTTGTTATATCATAGACTCAGTGACAACATTAAAACTATTAATACTTAGTAAAAATAATGAGTGGTGATTTCGCTTTATCCGTGTTATCCCTTTTGTTGTAATCAATATTAAAACGTATGTATGCTCGATATTATAATTATTTTTGCTTTATGACGAAATTCTCACTGACGTTAAAGTGTTGGCTTTTGGAAAATAACCTTGTGTATTGATGGTAGCAAATATGACGGCCTCTTTGGTTGTATAGCTCCACGATATCTGCTGTATTTACTGTTACGGTATTACTATTATATTAAGTCTATCCTCACTAACCTGTACTGCTGTTTTATTTATATATTTTATTATTTAATTCTCAATTTATTTAATACTTGCCGATGCTTTGATATTTTTGATATTTTTATAATATTTATATTTTTGTAATATTAATGTATTAATAATGTTGATATTTTTTATTATATTGCTGTTTTTTACAATCTTGGTATTTTTACAATATTAATATTTTTATAAAATTGATATTTTTAAAATATTGTTTTTTTTTATAATGCTGATATTTAAAATGTTAATATTTTTAAAATATTGATATTTTTATAGTATTGATATTTTTATTATATTGATATTTTTATTATATTATTTAAATTGATATTATAAAATTAGACTCTAGTATCTCAATAACAAAACTGTATAGCAATTTCCATTATTTTATTCTTTTTTATTTTTTTTCCAACTCATGTACATTGAATACAACATTCATGCGCCTCCGTATCCTAATTTTGTACTACATTTCTATGATGATTGTTATTTATTGTTGAATTATATAATATTGTTGAAATAAACTCCTGCTGAAAGCTACTTGCAGTGGCTTAGCGGGTATAAGTTCCCACTGTATATAATTAATATTATAAAAAGGGCAATACACTTTTACACATCACTAATTACTCATCACATCACTAGTGATGCTCTGCGCACTGCGCAGGCGCGAACTAGACACGCCGGGCAAGTATTTCCGCCCGCCAGAAGTGCCCAGGACCTCAGCACGCACGATCGATCTGCGAATGTCCTCGGTGCACCCACGCCGCTTGTAATGGCGTCAGTACCCGTAGCGTGCCCACAACACACGCTACCATTTTGCAATGTATAACTATTGAACACCTAAAGTTTAGGCACTCTTCGAAGGCCCTAACTACTGTTAATCGGGTATCAAGTCCTAAATAATCTCACCCTGATCAGATATGAGGCAGAAGCCGCCCCACGACCCTGCAGATTATAGATGACATGTTCTGCCCACTGAGCTATCCGAGGTAAGCGATGAGTCAGCCGCGCCAACTTCTGGCCTCAAAGTGAGTCATTAACTGAACTTCTAAAACTGCCGCCCTAGATTGGGGCTTGTTCCCCCCACCTAACACTGACGCTGCATCGTGGGGCCACCTTTCTAACCCTAGCACCTAACCTTCCTACCATACACTTTCCTAACACTGGCGCCCCACGTGGATGGTATCAGGGTCCCTTAAACTGGCGCTCCACGTGGAAATACTAAGAATATAATTAATATTATACAATAAAAAAAAATAATAAAAAAATCACTTATTATTATTTAATTATTACTATTTACATAATTTTATTTGCATATTATTATTTAACTACTTTTATTATTATGTACTTATTACTATTTACTTATCAATATTAACTTAATATTATATGTGCATGATTTTATATTGTTATTACTATTTACTGATAATTATTTACTTATTATTATTATTTAATTTTTATTGTTGTTTTATTACTAATTAATATTAACTTATTTTTATTCTTGTATTCTTACTCACTTATTAATATTTACTGATTATTATTAAATTGTAAAGCCGCTCATCTTAAAACAGGATTCAGAATCGAAACTTTGAAATGGCTTTAGCAGTGTTTGGTGATCAGATCTGAATAGCCAGATACTTCCCCCCATTTCTCTTCCTCATCTCATTCCCCTCCCCACAACCTTAAACCTCAAACATACCTCAATTGGGGAAGACGCGGTCTTTTTTGCGGTACTCACATAAAAAGTACGGGAATATAGGTATTATATCTCCATACATGAAATTTTATGTTTGTCTATGTGTCATCGATTTTATCGAAAATTACTTGACGGTTTCGCTGTTTTTTATTATTACTGCCGGGAAGGTTTAGAAAGTAGTTTGAATGAAATCCAACATGTATAACTGTTTTTTTTATATGAATACCGCACAAGAGTCCCAACCGTCTGGAGCCAGTGAGACTATGGCATTCCCAATTGGGGAATGTTGTGAGGCTTTAGGTATTGGGGAGGGGATGAGAAGGGGAAGAGGAAGGTGGGGAAAAAATACCTGGCTATTCGCATCTGGTCAACAAACACGGCTAAAAGCCATTTCAAGCAACGTTTCAATTCTGAATGGTGGTCTTTAACCAGGGCGATACTGAGAGTATCTTCCACTCTGTTGCTATAACGTTTTAAAATTAGCATGAAAAACATTAATCACCCATGTTATATTGAGGTTAGCCCATAGATATACCACTCTGGTTAGCCATAGATTACATTTTCCAAAGAAGAAGGTTTGTTTGAGTAGAATATTTTCAAAATTGAAAATACATGTGGGTACCTACATAAGAACTTTATTATTTAGATATATTTAGAAAAAATAAATGTTTGGAATGAAATATAATTATCAAATAAATGTTTCTTTGTTGAGAGATAGAAATAGTAGTCACAGGGCATTACTTTTGCCGTCAAATCAATTATGGCACCCAAACAATTCACAACATAACTTTATTCAAAAAAATTCAGCTAGTAAGCTATAAAACTGAATCTTGGCAATATTTATCTTTTACGACATTCACTAATATCCAGTAAATTATTAATATTCCATATTTACTTTATTTTTATTTCCTTCTATTTATTTTTCTATTTACATAATAACAAATTACAAGGAACTTCGGGATGTTTTTGATAATCCTCCTCACTAGGGGTTCCTGTGCTGAGGCGGAATAAGTTTTATTTAAAAATTGGCTGTTTTAATCTCCTATGACGTCCTTTTCAAAATGCTGGATAACTCCTCTTCTTTGATTTATTTGAGTCAGGTTTTAATTGGTTTTTGAAATCATTTCATATTCTATATTATTTTATTTTTTGGTATATTCATAATGCCATTCTGGTTAGCTCTTGTGTTGTGAAAATTAGGTTTCTTTGATTTTTTTTTTGTTTTATTAAAACATTCTTAGTATTAAAACTTTGCATTATAAGGACTTTGCCACCATCGATTATGGCGTATAAATACACAGATGGCGACGGTGATGTTATCTACACGAGGACCAATGACTTGAAACAGTGGACGGAAGAACATAAAACTGGCCATGATATAGGTAATTTTACATGTGTACAACTAAACATTCGATCCATATCTAAATACTGGGATGTTTTACATGCTAACCTCCAAAATGATAGGAATAATATAGATATCCTAATGCTTTGTTAATCTTCTATAAAAAGGGAACATACTTGTCTTTTCGAAATCCCGGTTACAATAGCATTAGTTGCTGTCGCACATCCATATCTGGAGGGGGTATAACCTTGTATATTCTGGATACTTTACCTTTCACCCAAATATTATTTGAAACAAAATTGTTCGAGAATATTTCCTGTATAATAACATTACCAAATAATTATATACTCAATGTACTAGCAATATATAGACCACCAAATCTTAGTAAACAATCATTTATCAATGAAATTTCATCAATATTAACAAAATGTTCAAACCCTAGTGAAAATATGCTAATACTTAGTGACACAAATATTGATCTATTAAATTATATAGATCCTGTGATTATTGACTCTGAAAATGCTCTTTCAAATAACTATCTTACAAAATATATCAACGACGTTACAAGGGAAGCTATAGCAAATGGTAAAGTGACACGAACATGTCTGGAGCGCATTTTTGTTAGGTATAATAGCAAACACAAAGAAACTGACATACTATACGCAAGTGTTTGTGACTTCATCATTGCAGACCACTTTGCAATAGTTGTGAACATTCCGTACTATAAAACTAATAAATGACCTATAAATAAAGGGCGGAAAGTCTCAATTTTATCTCAAAAACGAATAGATTTTTCACTTAGAAATTATAACTGGAATGCTTTGCTTCATTCAAACGATTGCAATAATGTATATAGTCAAATAGAAAAGCAAGTTTAACAAAGTATATAAAAATAGTAAACAGAAAATATTCTATATATAGAGAAAACATATATAGGAAAACATTGTCAGTTAAATACTAGTAAAAACACATTATAAATGTGAAAACTTCACAGAATTCAGAATTTTAATTGCTTTCTAACTAAATCGGTTTTAAGGATAATAAATCATAACCAATCCAAATTTTAAAGGAATGGGAGTAAATTAAATCATATAAATAAGTCGTCACAATGTGGATTAACAACAGTTTGAAAATGGCCTTAAACGCCGAAACAGCTGTCACAATAATAACAACTAAAAATACTTGCAGAACTTAATAATAACATTATTAATTTTGATTTACATTAAATTAAAAAAAAATAAATAAATGGAGTTCTACGAATTAAGTACAAAAACAATTCAACTAGATATTCTATCACATATTCAAAAACGAGATTCTTTATTTAAGCGGTGGAAAATCTCCCCAACAAATGCAGTTTATGAAAAACAGTACAAATATTTTCATAATTTTGTTAATAAATTAATAATAAAAAGTAAAACAACCCTTTTCAATGATAAATTTAAGAATAATTTTTCATATATCAAAAAAACCTGGGATGAAATAAATAAAATTCTAGGACGTAGGACAAAGAGTAACTGTGACGATGTAATTAGTAGGTTTATGTTAAAAAATCAATCTGCCGAAAATGTTACAAAGCAATTTGTTAATTATTTTTCAGATAACATAGCCTCAATGTTTCATAAATGTGACTTTAAGTCGTCAAATATTGTCCCGATAGAGTCACCGCAAAGTTTGTACTCGTATATACTACGAGCATCAATCGCAGACATATTGAGTATAGTCTGACGGCCTCCATGATCGAGGGGTAAGGCTTTCGACTACGAATCCGAAGGTCGCGGGTTCAAATCCCGGCGTGCGCAAGTAAATTTCATTTAATTAATTTGTCCTGTTTCACAGTTAATTAATTTAAAAATAATATATACTATATTTGCCCACGCTCCAGAGTGGAAGATACTCTCAGTATCGCCCTGGTGAAAGACCTCCATTCAGAATTGAAACGTTGCTTGAAACGGCTTTTAGCTGTGTTTGGTGACCAGATCCGAATAGCCAGGTATTTCCCCACATTCCTCTTCTCCTTCTCCTTCCCCCCCCAATATCTTCAGCCTCACAACATTACCAAATTGGGGATGCCATAGTCTCACTGGCTCCAGACGGTTGGGAGCAGTTGAGACTCTTGTACGGTATTCATGTAAAAAAAAAATTAAAAAATAGTCAAACTTCTCAAAAATTCAAAGTCCCCTGGCATAGACAATATCCGAATGTTTGACATAAAAAGACAAATAGATATTTTGGGTCCTATATTAACTCATCTGATCAACACAATTTTAACACAAGCTATAATACGAAATGAACTCAAATGTAGTATTATCAGACCTATTTACAATAATGGGAAACATACTGATATAGGAAACTATAGACCGATTAGTACGAGAATATTACCAGCTTTAGTAAAGATTCTCGAAAAATATATATCTTTAAAACTAACTAAATACTTGGAGTGCTTTTCTTTAATAGATCCCAATCAATTTGGTTTTCAAAAAAAAAGGACTGAAATTTTACTTCAGGATTTCCCTAACTATATAAATAATTAATTGAATAATAAAATACATGTTTTGGTACTGTTCATAGACGATTCAAAGGCATTTGATACTATACGAGTATACCCGATGAAATTGTTAAATATTTTACAGGCAATAGGGGTAAACTTTAATATTATTCTATATAGCGCTTCGTGTTTTGAATCTGCAAACCTCGGTCCAAGTTCAAGAAACTGACAGCTCTGCCACGGAGGTCGTCTCCATGAAGCATGTTCAACGGCAAATCACAAGTAGAGAGAGAGTGAAAACAGTTGTGATGACAGAATATAATATTATTCTGTATCATATAAATTTGTTTGCAAGCTTGTCTTACAAAAGGGTAAACGTAAACACGTATCCCATCCATCACGTGTTTTGTACAAAGAAAAACCCCTTTTTACGGGACGTCCTCCAGGGCCAAATATTTGTTGAACGTTAAATCAGGCAGCCGTTTGTTGATGTTTCCTAGTTCCTTGTAGCTGACAGAATCAACAACCTGACGGCCGAGGTATAATCCGAACATGTGAGTCACACTGCGGAATATATTACCTTATAATGACGATGTCAAACATTTTTCTTATGGAAGCATTTGATATATCCAATTGATCTCTTGTTTGAAGGAATCTACGTTCGGATATGATTACAAATTTTCACTCAAAAGAAATTTCTCTATTAGTTTTAGGGATATTATGTCTTCCTCCCTCTTTAGCCACCATTTAGAGAACCTTACTGTGTCCATCATCAGAGCAGATGTGTAGATTGTGGTGAAGTGTGTGTTTATGTATTTAGTAATAATATAATGTAAAAGAAAAATGTACCGATAGCAGCTACTACTACCCAGATGTCATGTTTCAATTTGGGATTTGTGTTTTTTATTTATTTATTTATTGTATAATATTAATTACATTCAATGGGATCTTATACCCCTTAGCCACTGCAGGTAGCTTGTCATCAGGAGTTTAGTTCAAAAACATTTTTTAATACAACAATAAATAACAATCATAATACAATAATAGAACATGCATGTTGGGATCATTGTACACAAGTTGAAAAAAAATTTTATAAAATATATGAAAACAGCTTAACAATTTTATTATGGAGATACCACAGTCCAATTACATAATATCGATTTAAATAATATTACGAAAATATCAAAATATCAGCATATATTAAACAAATTGAGAAAAACAAAAAAAAAACTGTTAATGACATCAAAAATTAAAGAAAATCGTAATTTTTTTTTCAGTCAGTCAATGTCGCCCCAGAAAACGTCTGTCAAGTTCCGAGCACAGCTAGGACATTCCTCTCAAGGATTCACGATTTTCGAAAAAAATAAACAATTTTTCATATTTTTTTTATGAAACCCTGTTAATGAGATCAAAAATTAAAGAAAATCGTAAATTTTACTTCAGTTAGTCAGTGTCGCTCCAGAAAACATGTGTCAAGTTCCGACCACAACTAGAAAATACATCTAAAAGAATCCCGATTATGTTGAACGTGGATATGAAAAATAAACTCAAGCCTTTCAAAAACGTAAAATAAAACAACAACACGTAAGTTGAACGACCTCTGAAAAAAAAAGTTGTCAAAACAACCCGTGCAATTAACCATGTCAAGATTTCACAACCAAATTCAATACTAAGCGAGCCAAAGGCCTATATTTCACCATAAACAAGTCAAAATTACACCACAAAATGCAATGATTTCATAACACCTGCAAATAACGTTGCCGGCGCCCTATAAAAATCGTACGCACATATGCACGCACCGCTATTCCCGCTCACGACTCCGACCAAGCAACATCTCCACTGTAACGATGCTCCACCGTGAAAATCGGCAACCATCATTTATCTTCAATCTACCCGGAACTACTCTCCTCACCAAGTGAGAGATCTCCACTCTACCTGAACTGCTCTTTTCATCAAGTGAGAGATCTTCACTCCACCCAGTCTACCCACGAGCTTGCAGAGACCGGTCTGACCCTAAAGCAGTCCCCGGATATGCCGCAACCTGAGCCCGAAAGCCACCCAGCCTACCTACGAGCTTGAAGCGACCGGTCTGACCCTAAAGCCATCCCCGGATATGCAGCAAACCTCGCTCATATGACAGCTGACACCTTCTCAAGCGATCGATCATTCTGGCCGGTGCTACAAATCAAGTACGCTCTGGGCGACGACATCCCCACTTGGAAAATACCAAACACCTTTCTCAGTAAGACTAGCGAATCACAATAGTGATGCATTCTTGTGTGCCGGTCCTAAATTTTTACAGTCCCTTGTGCGGGCCTACACGTCTCGGACACCGATTTTTGAAAAAAAAAAATTTTTTTTTTCAAAAATCGATTTTTTTTTTATCAAATCCTGTTAATGCCACGAAGAATAATAGAAATTCCTTAATTTTACTACTGTCAGTCAATCGTTTCCCCAGAAAATGACCATCTCTTTCCGATCACAACTATAAAATACTTCTAAAGGTATCCCGATTTTTGAAAAAATAAATATTTTTTTTTTTTTTTTAAATCCTAATAATGACATCAAAAATTAAAATAAATCGAAAATTTTACTTCAGTCATGAACTATTTAGAGAATAATATTTTGAACTGTAAATCTCCCCTACTAAATAACGTGCTATTATGGAAGAGGTATGTCGACGATATTTTATTTATATGGACAGGTACGGAGCGCCAACTTAACTCCTTCCTCCTACTAATAAACTCCTTCCATAAACAAATTAAATTCACCATGGAAATAGGAATCAACACCAATTTAATTTTTTTAGACCTCACGTTATCAGTTATAAATAATAAAATAGATTTTAAAATTTACCGTGAACCCATTTATACAGACATAACCATCCAGAACACCTAAAATCATTCAACCTCCCACAAACATTCCGCTTTCCACTCGATGATTCACCGGTTGGTTACGGTCCCGTTATCAAATGCTAATTTTTCACTAGAACTATCCATAATTAAACAAACGGAACAAGATAAAGAAGACAGTTTAGGCTACTCAGGCATTTATTCACTTCAATGTAATGATTACCCGGCGTTCTATGTAGGCAAAACGCCGCGTAATGTTAATATCCGTGTAAAAGAACACTTAAGATGTCTAAATAATAATGGTTTCTCCGAATTTGCTAACCATCTCTTAGAAACAGACCACACATTCGATAAAAATACAGGCACTAGTTTACTACATAAAAATGGAACCGGCATTCGACTGGATAACTTAGAGGCATTAGAAATAAGGAAAACCAAAAACACTAATAGTAGACTCATAAATAATCTAATAAATTTAAATAAAAGTCCAATCCTTAAATTATTCCCAATAAACAAAGTACATAAGCAGGTACCTGCTGATCTCCCACCCTTGGCCCTTCACTAGCCTGTTTGTATCAATCTATAACACATGTGCATCTTAGTTCATAGTTTAGTTGTATACTGCCCTGAAGAAGTTACGGTAGTAGCGAAACCCGGTCGGCTAAAGTATAAATAAAAGTGATGTAAAACAAAGTTATTGTTTTATTTTTTAAATTATAATGTCACATCACCAAGTTACCGCTTCATATGAAAATATAAAATATGTATATTTACATATATTTTTCTGACTATATCGGACCACTTGTCGTCTATGTTGACTGTAAATAGGGGTGGGTCTTCCAGTTTGTGGGGGGGTTCGTATGAACGGCTCGGTTTAGCTTGTCCAAAGGGTAGAAGAGGCGTTGTTTAAAGGGGTTGTAGAGTGAAAGGCGGTGTCGAGATGTCCAGGGGGGAAGAAGAGCCCTGCAGAAAGGGAGCGGTCGAGTTTGTTGTTGCGTGTTCGAGTGATGAGTGATGTGATTGAGTGAGTGAATTTGTGAAAAGTGGGCGAATACGCCAGAAGTTACCGCTCAACGCACAGCTAGTGAGTGATAAATTGAAAACGTTATCTTACACCACGAAATGAAAGCTCCGTTGTTTTCAAACAGGCGGCCATTTGAGCCGCTCAACTGGAAAAATAAGTCGCCTAACTCGAAAAGTGCATACTTAGACCACCCACGAAGCCACCACGACAACCTTCCTGGCAAAAAAAGGAATGGTGGTCCCAACAAAAGAAATGATTCAACTTCCCAGCTCTCACCAACAGAGTATGACGGGGGAAGCGCTCACGTCAACAGAGAGTGCGCAGTAAACCTGAGCGTACCTCCACCCCGGCTATTATTCCCGATGAGGGGAGCGTTCCTGCTCAACACCAGAACGCGCCCCAGACCGGAACGCGGCTCACCAGCCAACACAACGTACCTTAGACTCAACACCAGGCCGATAAATGCCTGCCCAACAAACGCTGGTCCAGTCAGTACCACCGATCATCTCACACCCTCCGCTAAATACGACCTCAGTCCTTGAATTGTTCGCAGAATTGGTCACAGACGAACTGTGAGAGGGGAGTGTATCGGATGAGGTCGTGAGCGAAATAAAAAACCATGACGTTTTATCAATGATAGTTATCGTCTTCTATTTTCCCAACACTTGCAAGTGCAAGTGCACCGGTACACAGTGTTTCTCCCACGAGTGTAGATTGTACAATGGCGGAGGAGAGAGCAAGTAAGGGACTTTAATACTAACGTTTCTCAATGCTACCGTGTCTCGGTTTCCAACACCGAATTGTGCGACCGCCTTCCACATCTAATAATATTACAATTGTATTTTTGTTTATATTTAGATTTATATTACGGAAGTTCTGAAAAAGATATAGAAAAATAAACGATATTGAGAAAAGGGCCGGACTCCTTTTTTCTTTATCTTAACGATAAACAAATATTCCCTGGTTACGAATAACCTGACAATATTTGAAAATCTCCTACTACCATCACAGTAAGCGGAAGATGTTGCTTGTGTCGTAATGGAGGACTTAGCCAGCCGCGGAATTGAACTCACAACGCCTGGGTGAGACCCAAACGCGATACCAACTCAGCCACTGACCAGTCGTTAGATGTCATAGATCGTTAGTGGTCGTACAAGATGATTAGTGATAATAAAACAATGTATATTTAGAGTTATGAATTGTATAAGAGATTCCCCTGAACATGTTTGGGCCGGGGACCCGTTGATCTATTTATATAATTTATATCTAAATAAAGGAAGTAGTTTAGGTCAGAGGATAGAACGCGGATAGAGGCATCTCATAAATAATTGTGTCATCCACTGTTGTACACGCGACCCATAAAATCCCCCGATACCTGGCGCCGAGCTCTGAACAACAGCGCAGCATTTTTGTATAAATACAAGGGGCGTTCATTGGCAAAGCACTCTTGTTTCAAATCTCGCATCACCCGCTCGCCACTTTCACGACTCTGCGCTCTGACTCACAGCTTCATGTCTGATATATTTTGAATATTGCCTGACTTTGCTACGCCCTGGACCGTCGCCTTTTCCCGCCATTGGGTCCCCGACCTAGCAGAGTTCACCAATAGACAAAAGTAGTCTTCACAGAGTATATCTTACTTACAACGGGACCGCAATCTGGCGGCTACCTGAACTGAGCTGCAGACAAGTAGCGGCTGCAACAACTTGACCGGCCTCTATTTTACAATCTGTGTATCGGACCCCGAAACGTCCGATATACTCACGTGACAGTGAAATATGTTTCTCGAATTACCCTGGGAATTGTCTACATTGTCTTCCATTTTACGGTCAATAAAGGACTTATCGTGCCTCATCATATGAATAATCATGGAGAATGGAAGCTAGATCACATTGTGATACCTACGGAACTTTAGAAATGTAAAATAGAATTTATTGAGGACTTGACTTACTGAAAAAATAGATTATATTACACTGCCTTTTATGTTTTAACTTTTTTTTTAAATTTATAACATTTCGACTAATGTGCACCCGACCTTACTCGGGATTTTATTTTTATTTTTGGAATAATGTTATGAAGTTGTGAATTCTTATTTGTCGTTTAGATATTAAATTATTTAACAGCGAAGTAATGACTTGTGACGAATATTATTATAAGGTAAGTAATATTTGTACAGCGCCCTTGAGGTGATTTTTCACGATAAACGGCGCCATACAAATCATCGAATTATTATTTGTATTATTACTATCTCTCAACAAAGAAATAAAAAAACATTCATTTGAAAATTTTATTTCAGTCCAAATATTTATTATTTCAAAACATACCTAAATAAAAAAAGTTCTTACGTAGGTACATACTTGTGATTTCCATTTAGAAAATATTTTACAAAACAGAAATTCTTCTTTTGAATATGTAATCTGTGGTTAACCAGAGTGGTATATCTATGGGCTAACCTCAATACAACATGGTGGGTTCAATTTTTTTCATACTAATTTTAAAACTTTACAGCAACAGATATTGGATTTCATTCAAACTACTCTATAAACCTTTCCGTCACTAATAAGAACAAACTGTGATATTTTGTGCGAAGCCAGAAAAGTAATTTTCGAGAAAATCGAGGATATGCAAACCTTCGATTTTATATACAGAGAAGATATTATGTGCACATCACAAAGAAAAAAAAGCAAAAGATGTACCATGTAGGCGTATTTTGTAATGCTAAAGTCTGGTCATTCGAGCCTTAAATTACTAATACATTTCATCTCGATCAGTTGGAATAGCAATGTACAATGCAGGCAGTGTGAGAGAGACAGAGTTCTGTATTTTTATTTGCTCTCTTGGGTCTAGAAATAAACTCACTCAGTCAAAAGCACACAGGTTTCCATTTAAATTATGAAAATTTGCTTGTTGTATTCTTTATTCTATAAAGTATATACATATGAGTAAATGTTTGTCTACGTGTATATACATGCATGTATATAATAAACATATATATATTTTTTTATCTACCTTAATTGTAAATTAAATAACATAAATTAAAACGATGCTGAAATTACTGTAGCTGTGTTTAGTGATCAGATTTGAATTGCCAAGAACATCTGGACTTCCCTTTCCCCGTCCGCCTTTTCGCACCTACATATGGTAGAAAGACACCCGCAGTAGGCAGAATATTAACAAACTTTATAAAAACACATTATGTCTGCGGCAATGGAACACCTGTATCTGGTCGTACGGTAGGAAAATGTGTATTCTGGGGGCATGATATTAGGGATGGTTGATGTGCCTATGGCCTATAGCCCACACGCTCTCTAACTAACGAGTCCCTTACAGCGTGAAGAGTGTCTCCTGCAGACGGTGCGAGGAGGCATTAGGCGTTAGGAGCTCCTGATAGCACAGCGATGCGTAAACGATCTCTGCGATTTTTTAAATTTTTTATATGCTCGTAATAACTTAGTCAACATTACGTAAAAGTACAAACATATTTGTAACTACCTCACTGCATGTACACTACAATATCGTGCCAATATTGACAGAGACGAGCATAAGAATTTTTATGCCTTATCAATCAAAATTCCTTCAGTAAGATCAATTCTGTAGTACAAAATTATATTTCAGCATATTAATAACCCTACACGAGTATATAACACAAATAGACTAGAGCACACTCACAATACTTGTCTCAATTTTAATGAAGGATTAATGGTTCCTAAACATTCAAACAAATATGGACAAAGAATTTTACATCACATGATTCCTAGCTGTATACATATATTCTTTGCTGAAATTTAAAAAAAAACTGTATTAAAACTAAACAATTAATAAAAATCTGTTTGTATTAGATAATAATGAAATATTATTTTATGCATGATTTATTGTAGTCGTTCATGTTTATATTTTATTATTTTTTGTAAAATATTTTTGTAGAAATATTTTTGAGTAAGATTCTTTAGAAAAAAATTATGTTTTAAGTTTGTTAAATATGTTTTTATTTTATATAGACACACCTATATATTTGTATATATATTTTGTAACCTTAATTGTAAATTTTGAGTTTTTAATAACAAGCTCCCGTTAGAAAAACTACAAAAAAGAATTTTATCGGGACTTTTTGAATTGTATTTTTTCTTTTATAAAATGTAAATAAAAAATCAGATTTTCGATACGTCACTCGTACTCTGGAATATCAGAAGAGCGTTTTTACTCAGGTAACGACCTCTAAGAAAGAGCGGTAGGCACTGGATTCACAGGTTATGGGCTTAAAGCCCACGAAGGGCACATAAAAATGCATTCATTTTACCTGTGTTTTTTACAACACATTTATTAGTTATATTAAAAATAGATTTTTTAATAAAATACGTATTTGGACCATTCTAGCATGTAAGTCGCGCTCAGTATCGCCCGACATATTATTATTTTATGTGACAATGCATAAGTTGCAATTGCGTAAAGGTGGGACTATGGAATGCTCAATTTGATGATTTTTAATCACATAATATTAAAATAAAAAAGCATTATGTAAAAAAGAACAAAAACATTATTTCAACTTAAATTCCAGTATATTTCGTTTTCTCTTCTAAAGTTAGTTTTCATAGTTAAAATAATTTTCAAGGTTTCAATTTTTCAAAGGCCGACAAAACGCTCCAAATCTATTGCTGGTCGGTTTTGATCATTTTTGAGGTTAGAATATTAAATATCAAAACAAGGATGAGCTTTATCGTACATAATTTTATATTCTATTCATGGTAAACCATAACTAAATATAAGTAATAAAATTATATACCTTTTTAGAAACTTTAACTCAAAAAATAATAATAGTATTGAGTATTAACATTATCGTAATATCCGTATGGTAATTGGTTTTCTCATGAATAGCCTACTAGTTTTTCTTATATTTAACAACAATTATAAAGCTTAAATTAATTTAAATTTCAATAAAACTAAAAAATACAAATTTAATAATAACAATAATAAGTGTGTATTCCGGTATGTGGGGAGGTTAGTGCAGTCCCACATATTCCATACAAAATATACAAGCATACAAAAATACATATTCAAAAATTTAAGAAATAAAATAATAATACGATAGTAGGTGAATATACATCACACATAATTTTTTTTTTAAATATAAATAAAATAACTAATAAAAATTAAATACATCAAAATAACGCCTTTAAGGTACTGCGGCATTCAAGTTGTGAGGGGCCAATATCTTTCTCCAGTATGCGTCGATGCTAGAGGCTGGACTGAGGCGGGCTTCCATGGTGAGGATATTCCTGGAGCTGTTTATTCTTTCCCTCATTCCAGCCACCCTGGATCTTATAAGGGATGCAAAACCGGAAACTCGCCCCTCCGTGAACATATTGGAAGCACTGCAGTTTCTGGGGAGGCCAAGAATTATGCGAATTATAAGGCGTTATTATACTGTACACGAAGTCTTTCCATACTACTCTTTTTATAGTTTGCCCAGAGTTCGCACGTGTACGAGTACAACGTTGAGCAGAAGGCAAGTAAGAGAGTTCTTTTCACAGCTCTACTAGAAAGGCGAAATCTTCTACTGAGCATGTTCGATTTTACGCCAAGAGCTCGTCTTTGCCTATCAATATCATCATCATCCATTATGTGTCCTAGGTATTTGGTTCTTTCAGTCACCTTCAGGATTACACCGTTCAGGGTAGCTGCAGAAATATTATTCGGGCCTTGTCCATATTTAATAACCAACAGAGCCGTTCTATTGGGGTTATATAACATGTTTGTTTCTTCAGCAAACTCTTCGTATATCTTCAGGAGAATGCGAAGCCCTCTTATAGATGGTGCCATCAGTACCATGTCGTCCGCATAACTGATGTTGTTCAGACACTGTCCGCCGATGTGGCAGCCTACCTTTGCATTGATCAATCTTTCGGTTAGTTCGTCCATGTAAAGTTTGAACAATATCGGGGAAATGCAACCACCCTGTCTGACGCCGCTCTTTAGGAGGAAAGTTTCGGAAACATCTTTCTCATCTTTCCACTTTACTAGATTTTCCTGCTGTCTGTGCCACAACTCGAGGTTGCGTATCACCTCCGATGATATGCCTCTATCCCTGAGTTTAGCCCATAACAACGGGTGAGAAACCCTGTCGAAGGCCTTACTCAGGTCAAGGAAACATGCGTATGAGGTGGTTTTCTTATTTTTATAGTATTCTAGTGTTCTTTTCACTGTTAATATGGCTGCATCGGTAGAGGCCTGCTTTTTGAAACCCATTTGGTTGTCACCATGCTTGGACCGACCCGATCCAGTAGTAAACGTTCGAATAATCTTGCGATGGCAGTAGCAATTGAGATCGGTCTATAGCTGTCCTAGGCAGTTGAGTCCAACGATTTAGGTATGAGAATGGGTGTTATTATGGTTCTTGTCATATTATTTGGTGAGTATCCATTCTTCAAAATATCAGTAAATAACCTCGCCAGCAGCTGTAAAATTGGTCCTTCGGCGTGTTTAACGTGTTCAGTGATCAGTCCGTCATGGCCTGCTGACTTCCCAGCTTTCATGTATCTCGAAGCGGTTTTGATCCTGTCTACTGTGATTGAGGTGCTGCGCTCTTCATTTGTGAAACGACTAGATGGTGATTCACTTGAGATCAGAGAGCTCGGAGTAGAGATAGACAAATGTTCTGCGAAAATGTTTGCGATTACTTTAGCGTTCGTTTCTCCATTTATATTGCTTGGAATTTTACAACGTTTTTTTGGACACTATCATTACACATTATTTATAGACCATATAAAGAGATGCAGTTAGATTATCAAAATTAAATACGGCTTGGTCTAAGTTTTCATACATGTTTAATTGAAAAAAAAAGAAGCTAACTGTATTTATTCCTTACGATATATTGCAAGACGCTAATACAAATGATAGGAGTTATTTGAAGTTGGGCGGCGGGTGAGGACTGGGGCCGGGGATACTGATCCTTTCTTCCAATCTCCTTTTGCCTTTGTTGGTGACGGGACGCTTGGTGTTGGTTTGCACGTACGCCATGCGCTTGTCAGCCGGCTTCAGGATCCGGAAGGAGCACTTCAGCGTATCGTCCACTGACATCATTGCTCCAGCGTTATCGAATTCCCCGCAGTACCAGTTGCTTCTTGGCAAAGAGCTCATACCCGTCCTCTACCACCTGATGCACCTGGCAGATCAGGTCAAAGTCGTGCTTGTTGAGGAACTTGGCCACTATCTCAATGACGAAGGTAAAGGCTCGTTTTCGCCTCAGCTGGCGGTGTCCTTGTTGGGGTCCCAGCAGCCCACTTCCCGGTTGTATTCAATATATTTACAACCACCGTAGCCCGAATCGCCGTTTCTGTTAACTTTTGGCACTTCATTAGTACATGTGGTGACGACCGACCGCCAGATGTTACCGATGCCCGATGAGTTAATTCGGAAGAACAAAGCAGATTTCAACTCAAAATATTTGAAATATTTGGGTTTTTGTTATAAACTTGATTTAAGCTCGAAACGACAGCACTAAAATTATGTAATTTTTATAAATGTAACCTAAAAATTATTGCGGTTATTTTATGATATTTTTACACCGCGACAATTAATAACTTCCCAATATTTCCAAGATAAATTAGGAGCAACTATAAAACGCAGCCGGCAGTCACGGGGGCGCCTAGACTACTTGTGGTGAATTTTGTTTACAATTATTATTTTTATAAACAATAATTATTAATCTAAAACACTCATCCAAATTGAAAAAACCTTCCGAGCAAAGATAAATGTCGCCGGCAGGACTCGAACCCGCACCCTTCTAATGTCCGGTTAGATGCTCTACCGTTGAGCTACGTCGGCTTATCGCAAACCCGCCAAGTTAATCAATATATACTAGTGTTCCATTCAATAATTACTGCTTTTATTATATTTTCACCTGTAAACAACCAACTTTATTAGTATGAGAGAGGCTTGTAACGGCTAAATCCCTCAAATAGATGGCGTCGAGACAAATTATGTCTGCATTTTATTGGTGAAAATTGCTTTGACTTGTCAAATATTTATTAATTGATAAACTAAAGTTCTTAAAAACTTAAGACAAGATTAAAAATTATAAAATGTAGACATAATTTGTCTCGACGCCATCTATTTGAGAGATTGTGATTGGTTTTGCCAGTCCGCCCGCCTCATTGAATCGTACAAGCCGGTGAGATCACCTTTGTTGAAATTCCACCCCCTTGAAATTTTACTTGCAAGGGTTGGGGCTCTATTACTTTTTAAGGGCGATCTGATCAAACTGGACTGGAATTCAATGGCCGGATGATAGCTATTCTCCAGCAACAGTGGAAAAACACAACGTCTTACCTCAATAACGGCGTTACACAGAACAAAGTCAAGGATTCTGGAATTGGAATTTTGAATATTATTAAACTGTGAAAGACCGAAGACTGCGCATAGGTATTCAAAGACGGATTCCACCTTAGAGGCGTCCCGAGCGGAATGCAAATTAAAATCTCCCAGTATAATAATATTCTTTTTACCAATTTCATCAAAATTAGCGTGTATTTTGTCAAAAAAATGCTTAAATACTTCCCACCTACTGCTAGGCGGGAAATAAACTACGCAAATATATGTGACAGACAGCTTGCAAGATACTTTTACCCATAAATCATCTTGCTCAGTTTCTAGGGCGTGGATTCGCTCGACCTTTAACCCTTCCACGCCCTTAAAGGCAATGAGACAACCGCCACCCTGTGGCTACCTCCATTGTCTCGATCCCTTCTAAAAACTAAGAAGTTACCACCAAAAAGCTCAGAGTTTAAAACACCCGCATTTAAATAAGTCTCGGTCAGCGCTAAGACATCATAGTCACAGGCCGCAACATTATTGTAGAAATGCGAGCATTTGGTTTTCAATCCCCGAACATTCTGGTAGTAAAGCTCTTTTTTCTATGTAAGTCCAGTCAGCTGCTGCCGACCACGACAGCTGGAAGTAACAGTGAAAAAAAATATTTGTTGGTGCCTCAGTTGCACACATTTTTTTGCTACCCCTTACGGTTACACGCCGCTTATTTGTAATTTTGGTCCATTCCGGTGGTTTTGACAAGAGGTTTGTAAAATGATGGCATCAGCTGTAACTGTCTCTTTAGTAGTCGGAGCGCCAGATATTACTGACGTGGATGGTAAAGATTGTAGAAACTTCTTAATCTTTGTAATTGGCGTGGAACTAGCAATTGCAGTCGATGTAGACGGCTGCTGAGTCTTCTTCAATAGCGAAGCAGATACAATCTGTGAAGCAGGAGATGTCGAAGACTGCACATCAACATCCATCTTACCTGTGTCCTGGGTTTCGTTGGCTGATCTAGTTGTCATCTTGCGAATGATGGCGGCATTTCACGAGTGTTGCTTATGGTTTTGTTCACAGCTGCGGGGAGTGAGGGGAACGATACTTATCCTAAATCCAAAAACAGAATGCGCACGTGATTTCAGATGTTCTAAATGCATTGGTACCAACGTAATAGTGTTTTGATTAGATAATTTTTTTATTAACTTTTAAATAACGATTTATTAATTATACGTATAAATATATGAAATAAAAGTTATATATTCATTATTGGCGTTTACTGATCTATATGAATATATATTTTTAAGTCATTATATTTTTCACTGGAGTTCCTTATTCTGGCGTTCAACTCAATATAAAGCGCCCTTGAGGTGATTTTCTCACGAAAACGGCGCTATAGAAGTAATCCAATTATTATTATTTATTATTATAATGTTAGAAAACTACAACCGAAGTGTGGGTAAAGTTTAACTAAATGGGTACGACTGCATTAAATTAACGCTTTATGACTGTTTTGATAGTTTTTTTTCATTTTTTTGCATATTTTCAATACGTTCAAGAGCTCGTATGCCAAAGTTTTTTGACCCCAGAATTCTGATAACACATTGCCTCCATCCATCGCGTCATTTCGCAGGAATGTCCCCTTTCAAGAGAAGTTGGCGGGAGGAAGACGCTACGAGTAGCTCGCGGCTGATGATTATGGTGATGGCGCGTCACATCTACGTGATGGCGGTCCTTTATACCTTATATCCTGCACCCCATTCCGTTCCGGGGGAATTCCAAACATAATACTGACATTTCACGTCGAGTGGGGGGGGGCCATCCTGCTGAATAGTGTAAAAATTTCAATAATTGCGACCGGATATTTAAATTTCGTACCCCTTTTGTTAACTAATTCTAACACATTTGCAAATTGCTGGGAGTGGGTCTGGCCGGGATTATACCCTTAGTAATATCGCTACATTTGAATCGGTAGGATTTCAGGGCGTTTTGTTTAAAAATAGTAGCACATTTTGAAGAATGTTATTGGATTATGAGAGTCTTCAGCAAAATTATTTTTCTACTGAAGGGAAATTCATCAGAGATGCATCTATTTTGGATTCAGTACATCCTGGCAGTTTTATACAAGAATAACAAATATGTTTTTTCAATAAATATCCATTTAACCTAAATACTTATATACTAATAATTTTGGCATGACTTGTATAGTGTCGCTTTTGTCAAAAATCACCTCGGGGTCGCTGTACAAATACTACTTGCCAGGATTTATCTTATTATGTCCAAACAGATACAGAAACATACTTACCTGGTAGATCACTCCAGATTAAAATGTTTAATTACAAAGTTTTCGCTTGAGAAGATATGATTCTGCATGAACAGGACACAATATTAGAAAACACTGTACATTGCATGATAATGCATTTACTGTTTAAATCCTATTTGTAATTCATATTATATTTATTAGAAGGACATTGGCAAAAGAAGAGTAGGTATTTATTTGAAAGATTATTTTATTTGAGATTTTCGATAACAATTATTTACATTTACAAATATTTATGGTTACTTACAATGTCGTGAACAATGAAAAGTTTCAATGTTTTCAATTAATTATTTTAGGTAGGTACTAACGGTTAGCTTCACTATGTTCATTAGGAATGCAACTGAACCATTCATTGATATGACTTTCCGAAGAGATGAGTTTTGCTCTAAATTCTGTAGTTTTTGATCAATCTTAGATCGTATGGCACTTTATTCCAGGCCTTAAAGCCCGATACGCAGAAAGCACGCTCACCAAACTTAGTATCTGGTGTGCGCTTTGGTTCTTTCAACCTTCCTATAGTCGATGACATTGCTGATCGAAGTTGTGCTGTAGTAAATTGAAATTTTCAGGGATGCCCAGTTTTAGTTCTTGTTATGTACATGCGTCCAATATAAAAAGAAATAAAAAGGTCATTATTATACAGGGGGTTATGACGTAACTGAGTTTGTTTAACCGGTGATATCTGACCTTATGTGAAGTAAAAAGTTTAAATTTCTTTCTCCCGATTGCTCTTTTTATTTTTTAAATTTATTTGAAAAACATAATATTGTCACATGTCACTGATCACTCAGACGAGTAACCATCCAACCCCCGCCTCGGCCTTTACTGTTTTTTTACCTACCTACTATTTTTTTAATGTTTTTATGAGAAAAATTGACATCGAAGACCAAAATGCCACCTACATTTTTTTCTTCAAATAAACTCAGTAAGTCAGATACGTCTCGTGTAATATTAAAAAATAAAAAATGTACACATAAATGTATAACGTCGCCTAAGATTGTAATATTTTTATAATTAGTAATAACTGGTTCCCACAAATTATCACACAAGTTGACTTACCACAAGTAAAGGTGAATGATTTCGACGAATATATTTTTGAGGAACTCATATCCACAAACTGTATTTTATTTTACGCTGCTCTGGATTTTAAACCACGATATCTCGGCTAAGAGACAAAGATCTTACCGCCCTCTGAGATAAAATTATTCTTTCTGTATATCTGTAGTTTTTCTCACAAATTTTAATTCTTCGCAAAATCTCATCGAGGCAAGTTTTTTTATCCCCTTTAAGTACTAAATAATAAAACGATTTATGCACCGAATGTAAATCGTTTATGGAAAAAGGTGTTAACGGATTCGTAAAGTTATAAATTCTCTTTGATTAATGAAAGCTGTCTAAATATCCTTTAATATCCCCTTGAAAATTAAGGCCTTTTAACGGCTGTTTATTTGATTTTAAAATATTATGAAATGAAATTATAGTAAAATATAGACGGGCAAAATGATTAATGAAAAATTTTGCCATTATGAAATTCGGTATAAAGTGAACTTCAAATGCCCTAAATAAGAAATAAAAAATGAACTCAATAAATCTCCAGACTGTCGACAAAATGTGCCTCCTCTCGGGTGAGCCATCGCCTCCGGAAGTCAGGGGTGCCAGGACAGTTACGGACGTGGCGCGAGTGACGGGGGCGTTGGGCCCCAGTCCGGAGCTAATGTGTGGGAATTGTGAATTGATAAAACATTTAAATTCAAACGTTTCTTCATCTTACATTGTCGATGCGAGCCCCGTTGAAATTATAGAAATAAAATAAAACGTAATCATTGTCCTCAAGTATAGATAATAATCAATTAATAAGAATAATTTGTTTGCACCACTTTTTTAATATATATCAAAATGTTTCTAAAGAAAAACTCACCTAATCGTAATAAACAGTATTTATTTATTTTTTTAAAAATGGTGTAAACGAAGTTATTCCCATTAATGTATTAATAATAACGCCACCAAGTGAATACAAATCTTTTCGAGAAGGTTTAATTAATAATGTTGCAGAGTTGCTGTTGTTGTTTTTAGGAAACGCACAGTCGTTTTAAATAAATTTGTGCGTACATAGTAAAAATGGCATATTAAAGACCAATTAAATTTATTTAAACAAATTATAGTAACTAGGTAATATTATAGAAAATAAAAATATTTTTATTTATTTAAAAATATTAATCCAGTGTTAATATTATTAATATAATCAAGTGAGTGGACATGTAAGAATAGTTTTGGTTTAAGCACATTTTGTGGGAATAGATAACAGTAGAATTCAGTTACATTCATTTTACATGGTTTCTAGGTACAGTTGAAAATTATCACATCTCGTTATGGTGGCTTTTGCAGGTACGTACTATTTAAGGTGAAGCTATCAGTGAAATTAATATTTCAATTAATCTGTACTACGAATCGGTTTATATTATGAAAATCAAAAAAAAATCTTCCGATAAATGGAACTTTTACCTAGAAATTCCCTTAATAAGAATTAAAATAAAATTGTTAATTACTTTGTAAAAAAAAAAGCGCAAAATACCAATTATTTATTTTTTTAATTAGAAAATTATGAACATACGTAAGAAAAAAGTATTTAAAAAACCACGTTACAGCTTATTTGTGAAAAAATCCCTTGATTTATATTTTTCCTTCTTACATAATTCTTCATAAAATAAATAAAAACCGCCTTTTGCGCCTCCAACAAACATCTTTAGACGTCGCTTGCCAAGCGAATTTTATGTCCATTGCCTATATATTCACGGTGACATAAGACACACAGCTAGTAGCAATATTTTTGTTAGTATATTTCTCTTAAGAGTTTTGCACTATTGGGATTTACAGTGTTGTATTGTAAATATAAAATAATCTGTCGATGCGTTCAGGGCAACGGAATACAATCCTTTCTAATAAATATGATGAAGCAACAATGTTTTTAATTTTATATAAGGATTATTATGGTATTATCGGATGGGGCAGTGCTAATGATAATATTCTTAATTTACTCATTAGAAGACAAAAAGCCATCATGAAAATTATACGTAAAGTCCCTGTAAAAACTAGCACTTAGTCAAAAACACATACAAAAAGGAACCACCAAATCAAAATTTGGACGAAAAAAACTTCTCATACTGTGGTACTAAACTCTACAAAATCCCACTATCCTTAAAAAATCACAACAACCATAATAATTTAAAAAATCGATTAAAACACAGGAGAGACCTAGCATGGGGAGATCTGAAATATAAAATATATTAACACGAAATAAGACTAACACCGACATTACTCAACTGCGCTTAAAACACCCCAGCTTAAATTATTTATTTTTTTCACTAAGCACATCTATTTAATATAATTTAATTTAATGTCTTGTAAATGAAATCCTCAGCACGGGAAATCTCAGTGAAGATATCATTATTTGTTATAGAAAAAAGAAAATAATAAAACATTATTATTATTAAAACATCAGAACTTTTCCTGCTTTATGTGGGAGCAATGAAATAAATAGTTATAATGCCATGTTATTTCTGAGCAGAAAATATTCAAAGTTGGTTGCACTGGCATTGAAACACCCAGAGGTTGAAGGAGGTTTTCATCCTCGATAATATTTATCCGATAAAGTAGTAATAAATACAAGATTTTCACACCAATGTAGAGCTGTTCTTCGTAAAAGTCAGTAAAATGTATTTTTCTGTATAAAGTGTAATAAAAAGAACAAAACCGAATATCCCCAATAAATATTTATATTTATTTATTATCTTAGGACAAGAAAAAAATAAGGATGTTTTTAAAAAGTAAAGGTGTTTCAAATAAGCAAGAAAATTTGTTAGCAATAAATGCGATATTTCAAATATTTTCTTCATTAGAAAACTTTGAATTTTATGGTAGCAAATGGCTGCAAACAGCTTGTATGGGATAAAATTATTTATCTCGCACAAACTGTCGGCAAATCTTTATTTGCTAAGCTTATTATATGTAATTTATTACAAAGGAAACAGTACTTGAATACATATAGCGAACATGGAAAAGTTGGTGGAAGAAAATATTTTAACGATGTGTTAACCTTTCATCCGGCGCGTACAGTAAAGTTGTTGCGTGAGGTGATTTGTACTAATATTAACTTTTAATTTATCTAAAAGAATGACGGCAAAGTGAGGTTTTCCGGATTCCTTCGAGGATATATTTTGTGTTAAATAATCAGGTAAATATAAAATACCCCAGGAAAACAGAACTTTAATTAAAAACTTTGTGGAGAGTAATGTTAAATGATTTTTTTTAATGTTTGCAAGAACCGAGGTCACGTAGTAAACAGGGCCAATTAATTATTAAATGATTAGCATTAACTTAAAAGAAAAGAAAATATTTTTTGTGAAACTGGAAATTCACAAAATGAAGACGAAACCTTCAATAATAAACCTGTAATTATTAATAAAATTAAGAAGAAATACTCTATTTACACCATTGTTTGATATATAAATATCAACATGTTTCATCAACTGACCAGGATAAACAATACGAGGAAAGCTCTGCTTCCGGAGCATGTTGATATGTATATATTAAACAGTGGTGTACGCAAAGTACTTCTTATCAATTGTATTAATAATGACACCGCAAAATACTTATTAGTATAGATATTTATTGAAGAAATAATTATTAATCAATGTCTTAATATTAACGTTGAAATACAGTAGTCGCTGAAACAACTTTGTGCAAAACCTGGTCCGCCTCAGCACAGGATCTCTTAGTGAGGAGGACTATGAAAAAATTCTGTAATATATATGTATTTTTAATATTTGTACCTTACCTTGTAATATCAAAATTATATAGAAACTAATAAAAAAAAATAAAAAAGTGTTTAATCTGGCGGAAAATGGTTTGGTATGGTTAAAAATTTGCTCGTGCGCACATATTAACTCTAAATTGGTATAACTACATTTTAAACTTTTCAAATATCAAAGAAGCTATTACCACTACAACACAACCTCAAACTGCACAGCTGTAACCCACTGTTAAACTCAAGTAATTGCCATCCGATAAATAGACTTGAAAATATGTAATACCTTGGTACACATAGACGATCTCTTAAATGGAAACCGTATGTTATGAACTTAACGACAACACTAAGGAAACTTCCCTATTTCCTTTAAAATGTTATACATATACTGAATAGAAAACAACAAGTGGAAGATACTCTCAGTATCGCCCTGGTGAAAGATCACCATTCAGAATTGAAACGTTGCTTGAAATGACTTTTAGCCGTGTTTAGTGACCAGATCTGAATAGCCAGGTATTTCCCCACCTTTATCTTCCCCTTCTGCTTCTCTTTCTCCTTCCCTTACCCACTACCTTCAGCCTCACAAAATTCCCAAATTGGGAATGCCATAGTCTCACTGGCTCCAGACGGTTAGGAGCAGTTGGAACTCTAGTGCGGTATTCATTTAAAATAAATAAACTGAGGCAGGTTTATTGTGTTCTTGTACAATCATCTTTCGAATATGGTATTGTCAGTTGAGGTAGTTCCACAAATACTTGCCTGGAGCCTTTAGCAAAGATCCAGAAACTAATCGTGGAGGTTATTCATAAAGTTCCATTACGGACGAGTACTGATTTTATTTTTAAGAAACTAAATGTTTCCAGGTGCACTAAAGCCCTAAGACAACCACATGTAAAGCCTTTTAATATTCCAGTTTGTAAACTCTCTTGTGGACAAATAAGTTTTAAGTACAATGCTATTAAAATGATTTTTTTTAAATAAAAAACCTTTGTAACTTTTTTCCAATTATTTATTTTCTACCGGACCAGTTTCACCCTATAACTATTTAATTTGTTTATATATTTTTTTTTAACCGGGTTAAGGTAGCTCACGTTATGCACGCAACAATAATAATCTGGGCTGTGCCAATAACCTGCAATATTCACTTTAATTATTCAACTGGAAACTCGGGCAGGAGCGACCAGTCTCAGGTAGGGGCAGAGGAAGGACTTTGATTGCGAGGATCAAACAACACGTGGGGCGGAATATTATTGTTGGATTGAAAGGTAGACGGGGATTAAATAATTGCTTGAACTTGAAGAGGTCGACCAAACCCAATATCACTGTTGGTAAGTTTATATCAGATATTTCTAATACCTTACAAAATCACTGTTTTTTATGGTTCAACAAAAATTTGTTAAAAAAATAAATTATTATTACTTTATTTTTTCATATTTTACAAAAGAAAAAATACAAGGCAAAAAGTCCCGATGAACTACTTTTTTGTAGATGGTCTAACGGGAACTCGTTATTCAATCCTCAAAATTTACAGTTATGGTTACAATACACATATATATATATTGTAACCTTATACCTTATGTAAATTAAAAACGTATGTGACAAACTTAAAACATAAACATTTATCAAGAATCTTACTCAAAAATGTTTCCACAAAAATATTAAAAAAAAAAAAAACTTAAACTACAACAATAAATCATACGTAAAAACATATTTCCTTATTATTTAATACAAATAACTTCATTCAGGTAGCCAAGTTTTCAATATATTTATTAATTGTTTAGTTTTAATACAGTTTTTTTATTATTTCAGCGGGTAACATATTTAAACAGCTGGAATCATGTGATGTAAAGTTATTTGTCCATATTTGTTTGTATGCTTAGGAACCATTAATCCTTCATTAAAATTGAGACGAGTATTGTAAGTGTGATCTAGTCTATTTGTATTATATATAGGGTTATTAATGTGCTGAAATATAATTTTGTACCACAGAATTGATCTCACTGAAAGAATTTTGAGACTGATGAAAGTATGGAATATTACGCCTTTGTTCGTATAAACTCTTAAGAGCACATATTTTAACCAATGAATTAGAAACACTTTTTATTTATAAATGAGTTACTTTCTGATTTTTTATTATATTTATTTTTATTTTTATTATATTAATGTGGTGGTTTATTTTAAAGTAAAATGTTGATACTTTGTAAACAATATTGGTGTTTTGGTTTTGGCAGATATAAACTGAGTGAAATATTCGTTATGCAATGAAAAATAGCCAAAATAATCTAAATATTGAGTTAATAAGATAAAATTTAATATTTTGAATAAATCGAAGGTACATAAATTAATTCGAAAAGATTGCAACTCTTTTTTACATAAGATAAACTAAAAAAAAATTATATTAGAGTTAAGATACACTTAAGGTACTTAAATAATTATTATTATTCCGAATTTGCCAATCATATTTGGGAAATTAAACAATTCACATGTAAACACAACCGGCTTACAATTAGACAAATCTAAAATTAGAAAAAGTATTAGTACTAATTATATATAATTAATAATCAAGTATTTTTAAAAATAGAATAAATTTATCTTATATTAAAAAAAAAAACGTACATATATTTTTTTTATTTCTAATAAAATTAGTTGTTCAATTTTTTATAACATTTTTTTATTAATTACTGACGAACTTTAATCAATTTTTGTTTATGTTTTTAATTTGTCTATTCTTAAATCATTGTGTTCTATGTTTATCATTTGTCTATAATTAACATTAGTAATTTTTAGTATTCCATATATTAGTAATGAGGAAATCTTCGCTTTCGAAACATATTGAAATGTATATATTAAAAATAGTGGTGATTACTAAATAATTTTTAATCCATTTATTAATAAAATTTGTTGACGAGAATATGTTGCAGGTATCTCGTCTTATACATTTGTCCATAATATATTTGTTGACGAGAATATGTTGCAGGTATCTCGTCTTATACATTTGTCCATAATATATTTGTTGACGAGAATATGTTGCAGGTATCTAGTTTTATACATTTGTCCATAATATATTTGTTGACGACAATATGTTGCAGGTATCTCGTCTTATACATTTGTCCATAATATATTTGTTGACGAGAATATGTTGCAGGTATCTAGTTTTATACATTTGTCCATAATATATTTGTTGACGAGAATATGTTGCAGGTATCTAGTTTTATACATTTGTCCATAATATATTTGTTGACGACAATATGTTGCAGGTATCTCGTCTTATACATTTGTCCATAATATATTTGTTGACGAGAATATGTTGCAGGTATCTTGTCTTATACATTTGTCCTTAATATATTTGTTGACTTTCTGTTATGACAATATTTGAGAAACATAACATATCTCTGGAATAACGTTTTGATCATGTTGACTTTTCCAGGCCCGTTCTCCCGCCCTCCCTAACGGCTGACCTTGCGATCACCTTAGCAAACAGTGGCGCATCATGCGGCCGGCTGTCGGGGCGGCTCGCGAAAGGACGCACGGGATACGAGGCAGGGAACACTTGGCAGCATCAGTCAAATCTAATGACCAAATATCTCTCTATTGCCTATTTTTAAACCGGCCGTTTAAAACAGTTTAGTGAAGAATCGGTAGGTAGAGTTATAGTTAAGGGGAAAGGCGGCGCGGCCTGTTGCGTACAAAATTGATTTTTCGTTTTGAGGTCAAAATTCGAACAAAAATTGAATGGTTTTTCATCGAAAGCGTATAGCAAATATTCTCCAGGGACAAAAAAATTCTAAAGACTTTTAAAAATATTCAAACACAATGTGAAAAATTGGATCAAAAATAATGAAAGGGCATTTACCGGTGCACTCACCCAAATTTGAAATTATTGATTCAACGGTTTACGAAGCATGTCTTAATATAAGTGTGTATTCATAGGTATTTTCAAATTGCCTGGTGAGGCGGGTTATTTGAAAATTATATATTTTTTTCTATTTTACTTTATAAACCACTGTACACTTACATTATTATATTATACTGTCTTTTAGTTATAGTTCAATTTAATTACAATAAAGATATTATTATTTTCATAAGAAGCAATCACTTTGTGGTTTGACATTGTATTAAGTAAATGAAACACGTTGTTGTAAACCACGAATATATTTTATTTTCGCCAGCCGGTTTCACTTAACTCAAGCTTCATCAGGGTAAATATAATAACTAAATTCTAATACATAGTTATCGGTTATATATAGGTACAAAATACAATAGAATGAAATAGATATATTACAAAAGAGAGCTTGAGTTAAGCGAAACCGGTTGGTGAAAATAAAATATATTCGTGGTTTATAACAACGTGTTTCATTTACTTGATATTATTATTACAATTGAATGCCAAAGCATACATATAGTATCTACTAAAGAAATTATGATACGTTTCTTTTCTCACTATATCTATTCTGGCTGTTAAGACACGTACCCGACTGACTTAAATTAGTGATTCCTGACCTCATTTAGATTTTTAAAAAAGTAGTAGGTATTTGAGAGATAGGATCGAGGGGGGAGGTGAGCGGTTACTCGGCTGAGTGATGAGTGATGAAATGTGAAAAAAAAATGGTTGCATATTAAAAAACACACATTTTGAAAAAAAAAACTGCGTAAAATCAGCGTAGACCAAAATTTTGTTTTCATTTTTTTATTCAAATTTGGTCAAGAATCACTGGTAAAAGTAAGTCAGTCACGTGTCTTTACACCCTATATATATAGGTATGGACACGAATCGCCTTACACAATGTAATAAAATCTTATTTTTTTCATATCATATCTCGCAATAAGATGTTTAAAAAATGTATGTTCATTACTGACACAAATTTAATAGTTACATGTAATAGTTTTTCTCTTTAAAATGTTTAACGGCCAACAAAATTCTGAATTCTTGAGAAAAATTAATAAACATCAACACAAGCATAACCACTCCACGAGAAGATTAAATGAAATAAGTTTCCATTTGAAAGAAAACACAATCGGACAACTCATTACTATATAGAGCCACGAAGATCTTCCAAGAAATATCTGCCAATATAAAAGAGGAAAATGTTTTGAAATTTAAGATGGTGGTGACGAAATACGTAAAGGGCAATTTTTAATATAGTAATTTGTGAAGTTTGATTTTTAGTTCTCAATTGCGTGTTGTGATTTAAATTGTTAACATGTTTGTGTGTAGGTATTATGTTCATATTAGAATACATATAACCAATGTACATATGTTCTATTTTAAGTTAAATAAATAAAAAATAAATGCACCGAGCATACAATGATAAGCCACTGCTCCGAGTTACCCCCAGTCTCTCACAATAATTCAACGATTTCACGTATCGAAATGTTATTTGTGCGATGGGCCATCTTCTTCGGAAAGTGATGAAAAAACAACAAAATATCATTTGTATGATAATCATAATATGGCCCGCAATCTTTGCGAATGTTCCAGCTATACGTGGAGCCTGACATTGGTAGCATACGTTATGTGGTCCCTCCGCTGACGTCACCTGAATTAAATGAATGGATGGAATTTTTGATGAAAAACTTCAATTACTTGGACATATTCTACCTCATTCGCCCATTTGTCTACAATTCTTCGGGAGATACAGAATTATATTTTAATGTTTCGATAAGCAATCCGATAAAAGAAGTCAATCTTGGCCATCTTCGTAAAAACCAACAAATCAATGTTCGCAAAGAATTTCCAATAACTCGAAAACTCGACCAGCAGCAGGGGTGGAAAATTATTTACTATTATATTACTTATATTCCCTTTACCTGAATATTTAGAATAGATTTTATCAATTTTTTCAACTACAGTGTTATATAATTACACTACGCCTAGCATAGACAATAAAATGAAATCTTAAAATCGTTTAACTTATCCAATAGGAAATTATTATTGTTGTAATCTATAAATGTGTACCTTAAAGATTTACTGCAGATTGTATAGATAAATAAATACATAATGTACCGTTTCATTAATATTGTTAAACCGCTTATCTCAACACAGGACAGTCCAAGTGAGACGAGTGGCTAATGTTTCTATTTTTTTATATTTATAATTACGCTTGAATAAAAGCAATCTGTGTGTTTATATCATCATTCAGAAAAAGCGTATTTAGGTATGACGTAGTACTCATAACAAATGAAGCATTATAGTGTTTTGTTTTACACTAGTACGACATTACCTGCAATCAACAAATTATAGTGACGAAAATTAGACAACCCAAGAAATCGCACATATAACGCTATAGTACACAACTGCTGATGCTGTGCAAATCGCAAGTGTGCCCCATTTCGCTATCACATGCGTCAGTGGTCCTGTCCTGTAAACTATTCATTAAATGATATTTCTGTTCCAGGTAGAGACTATTTAACTATTCTAAAAAGTAAATACAAACTCCAATGGTTCTCTGAATGGAAAATATCTTCTCCAACAAAAGGTTGTAAATATCTTCTCTAACATGACGGCCTCCTTGGTCGAGAGGTAAGGCTCCCGACTACGAATCCGAAGGTCGCGGGTTCAAATCCCGGCGTTTTAAATTAATTTGTGCCGTTTCACAATTAATTAATTTTAAAATAATACATAGCATATTTACGCACGTTCCAGAGTGGAAGATAATCTCCGTATCGCCCTGGTGAAAGACCACCATTCAGAATTGAAAAATTGCTTGAAATGACTTTTAGCCGTGTTTGGTGACCAAATTTGGATAGCCAGGTATTTTCCCACCTTCCTCTTCCTTTTCTCCTTCCCCTCTCCAATACCTTCAGCCTCACAACATTCCGCAATTGGGGATGCCATAGTCTCACTGGCTCCAGACGGTTGGGAGCAGTTGAGACTTTTGTGCGGTATTCATGTAAAAAAAAAAAAGTCATCACTACTAATTAATATAACCTTTTATTCCTGTCAAGCCCCGGTTTCATTAATACACTTGCAGGCCAAAAAAATCTATTTCCTCCATAACTCGAATAAGACTAGGTAACACTTATTGTCTTAGTCATCTCGCCAGATTCTACATAGTCAGTTCGCCTTACTGTGATTGTGGGTCAGAGGATACGCTGGACCATAATTTCTTTGAGTGTCCAATCGGTGGCCAATTTCCAAACTTTACTCATGAATTGTTAAAACTTAAAATTGAACTCCCTACCAGTATTTCCTGCCTTCTAAGTCTCAACTAGCCCCAAATTAACATTTTATTAGTAAAAAAACACTTATAAAAATGCCATAAAAATTTAAGTTTTAGATAGATTAATGAAATGTACCAGTCTGAACATGGCCGTAATAGGCTGAAACCGGTCAGGTCAAAAATAAAAGTGGAAAAAAGTTAAAATCGTTTTTATAAATTATCGGTATAACTAAGCAAGCGTATATTATTCGTTCACTATGCTTCCATGGCAGTAGCGGGAGTGAGCAAGGTGAACAGATTAACTACTTCTGCGGAGGATATTAATTGCTAGTCTTGAACAGAGATAATTACCTGCAGAACGTTAACTTTATATTATGTACCCGTGTACTTACACGTACGAGAAACAAAGTGCCATTTGTATCTCCCATAACATAGGTTTTTACAGCTCACATTATGTATATGTAGAGTTTCCCCCCAGGGCGCAATACCAAAAACCACTCATTTTTAAAGTTTGAATAAGCAAGCAAAAGGCTTTTTGAAGGTACCTCTGAAATTGGTTTTGAAAACAAGTAGTAAACATCAACCAGAAAAACTATAAATAACAGTCCGTCGTAAGTAATGCGTTGGAGTTGTAATACCATATAATTTACATTTGTGTAGGTTAAACGAAAATATATTTAGTGCAACGACGAATTTACAGGCAGTATATATAATGAGTATATATAATTCTGTATTAGATATGTAATTCTGTATTGTATGCAATTAACGATACCAGCGATACCGATTAGCATTGCACTAGGTCGATTTAATGGATGCACTTGAAAATCTCCTTTTCCAGTAATTAATTGGATCGCCTATCAAATGGTTAAACTGAACTAATATAGATCGCAATAGTAATCAAGGTGGTATGTCAATTAGCAACTGAAACTCCACTTCCAACTCCGAATGGCAAGGCTGGACTATCTAAAATCTGTTTAGTTACGTTACCTATAAAGTTACGTTTATCGCAAGAGTTAATTATTCTGTTAGTATTGCCTCGGCAGGTGACCACTAGTCAAAAACTGAACGTTGATTACATAGCTTAAGGCGGAAAGGAATGATTTATTAATTATACATAATGATAATATTATTATGCAATACGTTAAAAATAATGCTTTTCTAGAGAAAAATATGTAATTAGTACAAAATCCATTATATGCTTTTTAATTTACGTAAGTTTAACATTCATCAAAATCAAATCAGAAATATAACCTTTTTTTTACCGTCCTACATATTTAAAAAAAAAATTGAATGTCTCCAAACCTTGAAAGTTTTTCTATAAAATGCGAAAAAGAAATTAAGAAACAAGTATAGACCGTAGTTTAATTTTTTCATAAACAATAACTTTTTTTTAAATGCGTTTTACAAAACTTTGATTAAGTTTATAAATAAAACGTACTGGGATAGAATTACAAATATTTTATTTCCACTTTTAAAATGCCTCTCAAATTTTCTTATTTGGGGACGCCATTTTTCCATTCACCCTGAATGATTGGGACTCTTTTACTATATGCCAAATATTATAAGAGGAGTGACAATGTGCTATAGTTTATTCAAAACGCTATGGTAAAATTGCTACTAAGTAAAACAGTTTTTAAACAAAGGCGAGACATTGGTATCATGTACAGATCAATTAATGTATAACCTGTTGGTGGTCGTTTGTGGAAAAACATTCTATTTCAACATATATCTGATAATCCGTATAAGGTTGTGGTGGATCATGTACACAATACACGATTCACACGAAATAAAGGAATGATATAAATTATTCTATTGCAACATATATCTGACAATCCGTCTAAGGTTGTGGTGGATCATGTACACAATACACGATTCACACAAAATAAAGGAATGATATAAATTATTCTATTGGAACATATATCTGATAATCCGTCTAAGGTTGTGGTGGATCATGTACACAATACACGATTCACACAAAATAAAGGAATGATATAAATTATTCTATTGCAACATATATCTGATAATTCGTCTAAGGTTGTGGTGGATCATGTACACAATACACGATTCACACAAAATAAAGGAATGATATAAATTATTCTGTTGCAACATATATCTGATAATCCATCTAAGGTTGTGGTGGTGGGTCATGTACACAATACACGATTCACACGAAATAAAGGAATGATATAAATTATTCTATTGCAAAATATATCTGATAATTCGTCTAAGGTTGTGGTGGATCATGTACACAATACACGATTCACACAAAATAAAGGAATGATATAAATTATTCTGTTGCAACATATATCTGATAATCCGTCTAAGGTTGTGGTGGTGGATCATGTACACAATACACGATTCACACGAAATAAAGGAATGATATAAATTATTCTATTGCAAAATATATCTGATAATTCGTCTAAGGTTGTGGTGGATCATGTTCACAATACACTATTCACACAAAATAAAGGAATGATATAAATTATTCTATTGCAACATATATCTGATAATCCGTCTAAGGTTGTGGTGGATCATGTACACAATACACGATTCACACAAAATAAAGGAATGATATAAATTATTCTATTGCAAAATATATCTGATAATTCGTCTAAGGTTGTGGTGGATCATGTACACAATACACGATTCACACAAAATAAAGGAATGATATAAATTATTCTGTTGCAACATATATCTGATAATCCGTCTAAGGTTGTGGTGGTGGATCATGTACACAATACACGATTCATACGAAATAAAGGAATGATATAAATTATTCTATTGCAAAATATATCTGATAATTCGTCTAAGGTTGTGGTGGATCATGTTCACAATACACTATTCACACAAAATAAAGGAATGATATAAATTATTCTATTGCAACATATATCTGATAATCCGTCTAAGGTTGTGGTGGATCATGTACACAATACACGATTCACACAAAATAAAGGAATGATATAAATTATTCTGTTGCAACATATATCTGATAATCCGTCTAAGGTTGTGGTGGTGGATCATGTACACAATACACGATTCACACAAAATAAAGGAATGATATAAATTATTCTATTGCAACATATATCAGATATTCCGTCTAAGGTTGTGGTGGATCATGTATACAATACACGATTCACACAAAATAAAGGAATGATATACATTATTCTGTTGCAACATATATCTGATAATCCGTCTAAGGTTGTGGTGGTGGATCATGTACACAATACACGATTCACACAAAATAAAGGAATGATATAAATTATTCTATTGCAACATATATCTGATAATCCGTCTAAGGTTGTGGTGGATCATGTACACAATACACGATTCACACAAAATAAAGGATTTTTTTTATTTTATTTTTTATTGTATAATATTAATTATATACAGTGGGAACTTATACCCGCTAAGCCACTGCAAGTAGCTTGTCAGCAGGAGTTTATTTCAACAATATAATATAATACAACAATAAATTACAATCATCACACAAATGTAGGGCAAAATTATTATATTTAGGCGCATGCCTCTTGTGCTGTACATAAGTTGAGAAAAAAAAATTAAAGAGAAAAAATAATGGTAAAAGCATAACAGTTTTGTTATTGAGATACTAGAGTCCAATTTTATAACACCGATTTAAATAATATTATAAAAATGTCAATATCATAAAAAATATCAAAATTATAAAACTACCAATATTATAAAAGTATCAATATTATAAAAATATCAATATTATAAAAACATCAATACTTTTAAAAATATCAATATTATAAAAACATCAATACTTTTAAAAATATCAACATTATAAAAACATTAAATGATATAAATTATTCTATTGCAATATATATCTGATAATCCGTATAAGGTTGTGGTGGTGGATCATGTACACAATACACGATTCATTCAAAATAAAGGCTTGCGCAGAGACATGCTTTTTTAATTGCTCTTAAAATTTATAATTTACTATCTACAGAACGGAAGCGTCCAAACATATCGTCTATAGTTGCTATTTGACTTTAAAAACAATTGCTCTACAGCAAATTTCTCAGTGATGTTAAAGTGTTGGCTTTTTGAAAGTAACCTTGTGTATTGTGATAGAAACAAATATGACGGTCTCCCTGATTGTATATTTTCTCAATAGCGGCGGGAATATTTAAAATTATATAATTGTTATTATATTAAATCTATCTTCACTGAAACAAAAGTGTAGTTTACGTTTATTTCTCAATTTCTTTGATACTCGCTAATATAATTATAATAATACTTAAGTCGATATTATGTAATTGGACTCTAGTATCTCCATAACAAAACTGTTATGATGTTTTTATAGTTAACAAAAATAAATTTTACATCTTGTGTACATTGATCACAACATGCATCTATATTTTTCTAATCTTGACCTACATTTGTATTATGATTTTTATTTATTATTGTACTATATAATATTGTTGAACTAAACTCCTGCTGACAAGCTACTTGCTGTGGCTTAGCGGGTAAAAGTTCCCATTGTATGTAATTACTATTATACAATAAAAAATGAAAAAGTGCAAAAAATAAATGAAAGGCAGATTCAAGGCAACTCGTCAGCGTGCGCAAAATTTATTTAATTAATTTGTGTTGTTTCACAATTAATTAATTAAAAATAATATATTGTATATTTGCGGCATGTTCCAGAGTGGTAGATTTCGATTCAGAATGGTGAAAGATCACCATTCTGAATCGAAAACGTTACTTTAAATGGTTTTAGCCATGTTTGGTGATCAGATCTTATTAGCCAGGTACTTTCCCAACTTCCTCTTCTCTATATAATTCCCCTCCTTCTATCTTCGGCCTCACAACATACCCCAATTGAGGATGCCATAGTCTCACTGGCTCCCATAGTCTCACTGGCTCCAGACAGTTGGGAGCAGTTGTGACTCTTGTGTTATTAACATTAAAAAAATAAAAGAATTTCCTTCTAACATTCATGAAAGTTGCGTAAAACATTATTATTAATCCTACTAAAGGAATCTGCCTTCTACTCGACGTTTAAGAAAAGCCAAGATGTTTAATAAATTCTTCTTTAAGTTTTTTAAATATATTTTTCAACCAGTTTAGTTAGTTTCTTACAAAATTTTAAACAATATTCGTGAGATCTTTTTCATTTAATTAATTTATTCAATATCATTAAAAGGAAACAATAAAATAAAAACCAGCATCGGGATTTGAAAAGCACATCGCACATGGATATAATAATAGAGGGATCACGTGGGGTGCTTTGAATTTTGCCTATATACAAGGAGCCGTTTGAAAATAATTCGACTAACCAACGAGATTTATCATCACCTTTGTAATATACTATTTAATAGTTAGTGTACAACTCCACAAACTTAATGTAATACATCCCGTTGAGTAAAGTTAATTACGAACACGTGCGTTGTCACCTCTCACCTCTCACCTCTCACCGCCCACCTGCCGCCCCGTACCGCGGAAACCTTCCGATTGTTATAAGGTTTGTGATTACTTCTAGCACCCACTAAATCACCCAGACTGCTGACTTTCCACCGTTGTTTATTACCCCAACTTGATACAACGTTATAGTATACTTTTAAGGTTAATAACAATCGTCCATTAGACAAAAATGATATGTTGAACATTGTATACCGTTCATAGTTAAGAGGAACGGCTGCGTTGCCTGTTTCGTGCATAACTTAGTTTTGGATTTGAGGCCAAAATACGCATCCAAACCGAATGATATGTTTTTTAATTAAATATTTCGTAAATATCTAGTACGTGTGAGAAGTATTTTATTTATTTTTGTTTCACATCATGAAATATAGGCCATAAAAGGAATCGATTTTTCGCGATTTTTGAGGCATATTAAAATACTCGCAGAACTTAATAACAACATTGTTAAATTTGATTAAAAATAAATTTTATAAAATATAATTAAGAGGAGTTCTATAAATAAAAACAATTAATAATACTGTAACAGAACTTTATTCCGTAAGTCTCGGCGTGTGTTAGTTTTCTTTGGCAGCACAAGGCATTGGATTAGCATCCGAATAAGAAATAAAGTTAAGGATATTCGTCAGGTCTTTTTAAATTTTAACATTAAAACCTTGTTTAAAAAATAACACAAAATTGTTTTTTGTTGTTGTACCTAATCATTAAAAATCGAATTGTGGGTACCTAACAAGCTGGTGATAATTCCAGATAAATATTGCGTATTTAATTGCCATAGGTACTTGAATTCGTGAACTTTTAAGTAAAATTTTCAGATGACGATAATATCGACTAACGAACATTTGTTATTTCAATGGGAAATACTAAAACGTCATTTAGAATGGGAGGAAGTGGATTTAAAAAATTGGTTTAATTTTTCTTCGTTTTGTTTAAATAAATGTCCACCTAAACCCATTAAAATACAAATAGCAAATCTCCCCCATTAAAATAGCGACTCGTCTAATCTGCACCAACAACCATATCTAATAGTGTAACTGCGTCATTGCAGTGCACCATTCCTTTCAGCGCCAAACAGTTTGGTTAGCTGGGTATATTTGCATTGCAAATGATTGTTGGTTTTGCTAAGCATAATCAACTGAGTAAACACAAAACAATGCTCTGGACCGTTCATCCTCCCCTAACCTTATTCGACTTATTTGTCGGATTCAAAGTTTACAAACACTTTACGGAGATAGTAAAATTATAAATTCCATATAGTTGTTATAAAATAAGAGGTAATATAAGGATATGGAGCGAACTCGAAAGAAAAACGTACGAATCACGTGATCAAAACATCATGATTGACGGAAAGTGATGGTTACATTAATTGACGATTTTTTCATGAGCACTAACTTTAATGTTTTTTTTAATGCGCATTATAAAAATGTGGTAAAATTTATTTTAAAAAAACACACAGGAAAAGGTTTGCAATTATTTTTCTTCACTTTTTTAAATCGTATTTACATTTTTAATATTTTGCTAAACATACGTAGGACGGTGAGAAAAGGTTTATATTTGTGATTTTATTTTGATAAATGCCAATGAAAATTTTAACAATATTCAATAAATATTTTTTCGCTTTAAAACATAATATTATAATTATTTCTCATTGAAAAATAATCCCTCTCCGATCTCCCCTTCCCCTTGAAGCGGTTTGGATGGCAATCACATCGAAAATTTAACTGCGATATTTTTGCATAGATGACTAGTGTTAATTTTTCATAGAGTCACCGAAAGATGTCACTAGTATGTAGGCTCACCTTCCCGGTATTAAAAACAAAGGAGCCTTCGGAGCTCACTTGAATTCTTGAGGGATTAGAGATTACCAGTAACAGGACACTTGCCTCTGGGATGTTCCTCTTTCGTTCATATTATAAGGAGTAGGTATTTTAATTAATAAAGACAAACTGTTTGTTGCAAAAACGTAGTTTTTATTGATATCGTTCTGACAACAACTAATTTATTGAATTATCAAACGAAACAATGTACTGAAACAATAAATGACAATCAAACCAAATGGTTACATTTGTAATATGAATTTTTTGATTAAAAACCCTTTGAAACTTTTTTCCACTTGTTTATTTTCGACCCGATTGGTTTCGCCCTATCACGTGCATCGTCAGACTGATACAACTATGTGAGGAGTGAGTGAATTTATCTTATTGCTGACGGTGCTGCATTACAATTAAGTTTACTATCGGGTTGGTTTATTACCTTCTGTAAGACGGATTACATTGAGTTTCTTTACTGAATCTGTGGGTTTTAAAATAAATAGATGGTTATTTCCGGTATTGTTTTATCCTTGTGATTTCCGTCTTATTTGCTAAAATGAATTTTATAGCAGTTTTTGTCCTGTAGTTACATGGACTAAGGGTAACCGGGTAAATTTTAATGTGTCGATTTGTAAGATATTTTATTAGGTTATAGGTACATATCGGGGTAATATCCTTCTAAGAGTTTGCAAAATTCCCAGTTATATTTTACCCTGGTATTTTATTATGTGTTTCCTATTTACAAAAATGTGTTAAATTGTAGTCACATTAATCGAAATAAACATACATTTTTGATGTTTCGATTAAATAGCTTACTCAGAAATTATATTGTTTTCTTTATTTAAAAACAGCATTGGCGTTTTCGATAATTGACGAAAACATCAATTTATTTAAAACACTTGCTTTTGCAATATAATACTGTTTCCAATAATTAGTTGAAGGTGCCGACATTTGTACAGTGGATAGCTCGATGATGCTATTCATGATTATTGCCAGTAGGAACGGTTAATAAATTGTTTTGATATCGCCGGCGGCGTAATGATGGTTCTAATAATGCAAATATTGAATGAAAGAAATCTCAAGCCCTCTCTTCTCTAGAAGTTCCTCTTCAATCAATTGAGTGGGCACCATCTGTTCCCACTCCATTCCGACCCCTACCCCTACCCCTACTTCAATCCCGCCCCTACCATTGCCCCATCCCACCGCTGGCCGAGAGGAACATTCATTACTGTTTTATATAATGATTGATATTTCGAATCCATGGCGGTTTCATTCTTCCGATTAATTTTAATCAATGTCAAAAATAAACCCAATAAACAATCATTTGAATTATTTATTATAAAAAACAACTTCAGACTGGTATACGAGTATATAGCATCTATGTCAGGAGTGAGTCCCAATCTAAGTCCCGTCAAAATGTACAATATTAGAATGGGACTCATTCCTGACACGGATGCTATATATGATATAACACTATTCTGAAGATGCCCGTGATATAGTGGTACCGGTCCGGTCGAAAATAAACAAGTGGAAGGACAAAGGTTTTTTAATCAAAAATTTCATATCAAAATGGAATTTCAGAATGAATAATTGACAATACATTAAATAAAAATTACTTCGTAATCACCACTTTATTAATATATATATCAACGTGTTTCGAAGGCGAAACTTTCCTCATGAAAAAAAAATTCCTTATGAAAAAGTGTTAATAGTCAATTAAATATAATTAATAATCAGACATTTCTTAAAAATAGCTATCTCTTGAATTTATTTTCAATTTAATAAAAATAATTCCGGTTTTAATTTCTAATATAAATTTGTTATTCAATATTTCATAACATTTTTTTATTAATTACACACCTCCTTTAATCAATTTTCGGTTGTGATTATTTTATTATTTGTCTATACTTGACATTAATATTTCTCGGTATGCAGTATATTCCTGATGAGGCAAGCTTCGCTTTCGAAACATGTTGATATGTACATATTAAAAACGTGGTGATTACGAAGTAATTTTTAATTCATGTATTAATAATGACGCCACAAAATGAATACCAATATTTTAAAGAAATTGTAGAATAATTGACCGTTTGAAAATTAAAAATAAATTAATAATACTACTCGTAGTTCATACAGAAATCACAAAAGATATTGTGTTCTGGAATCAATAATATGTTACAACATTAGTTACATAAGAATGTTGATATGCGCTGAGGTTTAGTGGGATCAAAGCTCAACATCAAAGCAAACTTCGCCGTGTATATGTTTTTATTGTCGCTAATTATCTAAGTAACTAACTAACCAGCAACAAGGGAACACAAATACAAAAGATTTGAAAAACTGCAATACACACCCTTAGTTCTACTAATATTCATACCCTGTGTTAGAGATGATTCTTTTAAATTACGAATTCCCAGAATCTGATGATGAAAAGCTTATTTTCCAGAAAAATAACAAAATCTACCGTTCCATCATATTTATATAACAAAATCTGAATCTTTTCAGATTAAATAAGGTTTTGGCGGATGAAAAGCTATCCCGAGGCAAACACCCGACTCTTAAACAGACGCATTTTCTCTAACGGATCTTCCTCGCCAAATAATTATTATCATCTAAGAATGAACTTTTTGAACGCTCGCGAGCTCTGGTTAAATAATAAATAATTATTATCATCTTAGAATAAACTTTTTGAACGCTAGCGAGCTCTTGTTAAATAATAAATAATTATTATCAATTGATAAACTAAAGTTCTTGAAAACTTAAGACAAGATTTTTGTGCATATATTATATATATATATTTTATATTATTATATATATATTTGACAAGTCAAAGCAATTTTCACCAATAAAATGTAGACATAATTTGTCTCGACGCCATCTATTTGAGGGATTTAGCCGTTACAAGCCTTTCTCATACTAATAAAGTTGGTTGTTTACAGGTGAAAATATAATAAAAACAGTAATTATTGAATGAAACACTAGTATATATTGATTAACTTGGCGGGTTTGCGATAAGCCGACGTAGCTCAACGGTAGAGCATCTGACCGGACATCAGAAGGGTGCAGGTTCGAGTCCTGTCGGCGACATTTATCTTTGCTCGGAAAGTTTTTTTTTTTTTCAATTTGGATGAGTGTTTCAGGCTAATAATTATTGTTTATAAAAATAATTGTTACCCTTTGCGCTATGCACAAAAATCTTGTCTTAAGTTTTTAAGAACTTTAGTTTATCAATTAATAAATATTTGACAAGTCAAAGCAATTTTCACCAATAAAATGTAGACATAATTTGTCTCGACGCCATCTATTTGAGGGATTTAGCCGTTACAAGCCTTTCTCTCATACTAATAAAGCTGGTTGTTTACAGGTGAAAATATAATAAAAACAGTAATTATTGAATGAACACTAGTATATATTGATTAACTTGGCGGGTTTGCGATAAGCCGACGTAGCTCAACGGTAGAGCATCTGACCGGACATCAGAAGGGTGCAGGTTCGAGTCCTGTCGGCGACATTTATCTTTGCTCGGAAAGGTTTTTTTCAATTTGGATGAGTGTTTCAGGCTAATAATTATTGTTTATAAAAATAATTGTTACCCTTTGCGCTATGCACAAAAATCTTGTCTTAAGTTTTTAAGAACTTTAGTTTATCAATTAATAAATATTTAACAAGTCAAAGCAATTTTCACCAATAAAATGTAGACATAATTTGTCTCGACGCCATCTATTTGAGGGATTTAGCCGTTACAAGCCTTTCTCATACTAATAAAGTTGGTTGTTTACAGGTGAAATATAATAAAAACAGTAATTATTGAATGAAACACTAGTATATATTGATTAACTTGGCGGGTTTGCGATAAGCCGACGTAGCTCAACGGTAGAGCATCTGACCGGACATCAGAAGGGTGCAGGTTCGAGTCCTGTCGTCGACATTTATCTTTGCTCGGAAAGGTTTTTTTTTTTTCAATTTGGATGAGTGTTTCAGGCTAATAATTATTGTTTGTAAAAATAATTATTATCATATTAGAATAAACTTTTTTAACGCTCGCGAGCTCTGGTTAAATAATAAATAATTATTATCATCTTAGAATAAACTTTTTGAACGCTCGCGATCTCTGGTTAAATAATAAATAATTATTATCATTTTAGAATAAACTTTTTGAACGCTCGCGAGCTCTGGTTAAATAATAAATAATTATTATCATCTTAGAATAAACTTTTTGAACGCTAGCGAGCTCTTGTTAAATAATAAATATTTATTATCATATCAGAATAAACTTTTTTAACGCTCGCGAGCTCTGTTTAAATAATAAATAATTATTAGTGATTCGTAATTACTTTTAACCTTCGCTAAGAAACTGTTGATGAAAACATTTGAGGGACAGTGGCAAGTTTTCACATTTTACTCTGATTAAAAATATTAATAGTTCAAATTACCTGGCGGGATGTACAAAATAAGATTTTTTTTTTCATCAAAACCAGAGAATTACAAAATAAATTGAACTGCTGTCATGAGAAAGAGCGATTGAAAGAGGAAAGCGTAGTTTTAGAAATTCACAAATTTGATACGACTTTCAAGACAGAGCGGTAAAATCCTTGGTTCTAAATCCAGAAGTCACAGTTTTTAAACTTGTTCTACAGTGCAAGATATTCTCTAAAACATTTCCGGTGATTGTCCACCTTCCACTGAAATTAAAAGTCACTTTAAAAGTCAAAGACTATGCTTAGGAACTGGATCACAGCAGTGAATAACAAATTACTTTCTAAATGTTTGTCCCCTGCCTTTAAATTTTCCCAATTCCTGCAGCTCCACAAAATTCCCAAAAAATAGGTCTCCAAAGATCCACTGGCTGGAAACTTTTAGAGGTCATTCCCAACCGACCAACATTGAATCATATTTTTCGGTATCTTTATTAGCAGAGGTGGAATTCCAACAAAACAGAAGTTTATATATTAACAATTATTTTTATTACTACGAAACACCATAAAGTTTCATAGAAAGTCTCATAAAATGATCATAATTTTAAGTCTTAGGGGACCGATCTCAGGACTGTCCAACTTTTAGTTGGACAACCGTTTCAAATAGCGATACGGATATTAATTTGTTCAAATAATTGCGCCCAAGCCGGCTTAAACATTAACTGGCTAGCAAGTGAATTGGACAAATGATAACTGGATATTAATATGTACAGATATATGACTAACTGGAATAGAAAGAATATAGTTCATAGATGAATATGTGTACGAAGTGTGTATATGAGTGTGAGACTGGGAAGGCCGATGAGAATGTTAACTCGGCAGTATCCATTCATCAGTTTAAAGATCAGTAGTCCACGACGGAGGTCTGTTTCTGATATTGACGTTGACCAGAAGGAAAACGAGGACAGTACACTGAAAGCGCCCAAATTGTGAACACTATGTAGGCATACGAGTATATTACGGAGGAAAAGTTGCGGAAAGGAAACAGTGCTATTGTTTGTACAATGAAAAAGGGACGCTTCAGGAGTTTAAAGATCAGTAGTCCACGACGGAGGTCTGTTTCTGATATTGACGTTGCCCAGAAGGAAAGCGAGGACAGTACACTGAAAGCTCCCAAATTGTGAACACTATATAGGCATACGAGTATATTACGGAGGAAAAGTTCCGGAAAGGAAATAGTGCTATTGTTTGTACAATGAAAAAGGGACGCTTCAGGAGTTTGGCTATTTCTTAGAGCTGAGAATCAATGACTTTTATTTTTTTAATTGTATAATATTAAATACATACAATGTGAACTTGTACCCGCTAAGACACTGCAGGGAGCTTGTCACCAGGAGTTTAGTTCAACAATATGTAATATGACAATAAATAACAATCATCGTACAAATGTAGCGCAATAGTAGAAGAATATAGGTGCATGCATGTTGTGATAAATGTACACTGGTTATTAAAAATAAATTAAAACACCATGACAGTTTTATTATAGAGATACTAGAGTCTAACTAACTAACAAACCATCACGCCGTTTTCCCGCAGGGGTAGGCAGAGAGGACGGACCGCCAAACAACTCGGACTTGGCATACACTTCTTGCTTCATTCACATTCATACATCGTCTCATACATTCCCTTCTATTATTCCGACTTCTGACATGAACCGAAACGAGTATTTGATTCACTTAATCGTGCCATGTCTTCCTCGGGCGTCCCTTGCTTCTTCTTCCATTCAAATTCGCGTAATATATTCTCCTTTAACTCCTTTCTTCGTTCATTCGCTCTATATGCCCGAACCATCTAAGCTTCCCTTTTTTAATCTTGCTCATGACACTTACATCAGCCTTGCATTCTTTACGAATTTCAATATTTTTCACAGGATCATACATGATTTTACCACACATTCGCCTCAGAGATCTCATTTCTACGGCATTCAGTTCATTTGCATCCTTTCTCTGCCAATTCCACCTCACTGTCATACATCAGGGTTGGTATTAGCACTCCATTGTGGACTGATAGCTTCGCTTCTTTCGACAACTTTTTGTTAGCGCCAACCGCGTTCAGTCCTCCGTTAATGGAGTTTCCTGCATGCACCCTTCTTTCGATATCCCCATCAGTCTTTCCATCTCTCGTATACATACTTCCCAAACACAAACTTATCGACCTGCTCCAAGTATTCATCATTCACAACTATATTACACACTGTTTTCGTACTCTCTTTTTTAAATACCATGACTTTAGGCTTACTTATATTCATTATTAGCTCATTCTTCATACATACTTCGTTCATCCTAGATACGAGGGACTGTAAATCTTCCATACTGTTAGCAATTAGCACCACATCATCAGCATACAACATTCAACATACTTTCAGATTACTCATTTTCGCTCCCAAGCCCACCTCTTTCAATTCTTGCGTACAATTATCGATGTATAGATTGAATAACCACGGTGACATTACGCAGCCTTGCTTAACACCTTTTGTGACATCAAACCACTCCGTAAAATCACCGTTTACCCCAACACATGCAACGCTTTCCTCGAACAGAGACGCGATTCCCTGTATGAGATTGGCATTCACTCCACATTTGGACAATACCTTCCATAATTTTATAATATCGATTTAAATAATATTATAAAAATGCCGATATCTAAAAATATCAATATTACAAAGATTTAGGAAGTTATTATTAAGTTCTACGAGTATTTTTAGTTTTTACTATTGTGACAGCTGTTGCATTTAAATAGTTGTCACAATAATAAAAACTGAAAATGCTTGCCGAACTTAATAACTTCTTGTATATTTTCGCCATTCACTATATAGCAATTTCTAGACATTTTGTTTGGAAGTTTTAATTTACCACGTACTTTTGCTATTTTTGGAACGCTTTTGTTTTAAGAACGTTCGTCACTGGCGCGGCTGTGGCGAAACCGGTAGCGAATTTATTAATCCAAAAATAGCAAAAGTACATGGTAAATTAAAACTTCCAAACAAAATGAACTTAATAACAACAGTATTAAATTTGAATGAAAAATGTTTTTGTTTTAAGCCACCTTATTTTATTTATATATATTTTTGCTATCCACCGGTTTCGGTCCATTTTTCATTTAAATTATAATGTAAAGCTACAAAGTGATTGCTTCCTTCGATAAATTATTAAATTTGATTTTTTTCAAATTGAGTGGAGTTCTAATAATTAAACACAAAAACAATTAATAAAATATTAAACAAATTGAGAAATAAAAATAACAAAAACAGCAGTACAGTTTTGGTACAGTTTTAGTACAGTATTTGTACAGTTTTGGTACAGTTTTGGTACAGTTTTTGTACAGTGAGGAGTAAATAATAATAATGGACCCGGGTAATGTCAACAGTTAGTAAAAGAGAAGAGAATTTTTGAAACGATGTTTGAAGTCCTCCATCACGATACAAGCAACACCTTCCGCTTACTGTGATGGTAGCAGGAGATTTTCAAAAATTGCCAGGTTATTCGTAAACCAGGAATGTTTGCCTTTCTTTAAAAAAATACGTTCTAAAAATGGTCAATTTCTATTGCGCCGTTCAGTGATTAAAATCACCTCAAGGGAGGTTTACATTATGCTAAAATTTATAACCCCTTATAAAAATATATATTTCAATAAAAAATCTGACCTCAGACCAAATGGAAGGTCATTCGAATAATATAGACCCAGCACATTAAAAGCTCTTTAACTAAATTTTGCATCATTCTTATGAAAGGGTTCAATTAGTCTGTTCAACGCATCAGTGCTGTATGTAATTCTTTCATATTTTTCTATTCCTGTAAGGAAATATTCATATTGTGAGTTAATTAGAAACATATACCAGCCCTAAATCTATGGCACATTGTTCCGTATTTTTGTGCAATATAACGCACAATTACACAATATCGAGATTCTTCGCAATACCCTTTCAAATAGTATATCGAACCGAAGTAATACGTACGAACACAAATTGATGCACGGGTATAAAATGAATCTTCCTCTTCCTCCCCCCCTTCCTTCTTATTTTGTTTTTTTCTAATAAAAGATCTGTACTTAACCACTGTTAGCACAAGAAACTTTGTTGGCTTACCTTTTATTAAACTTCCTTTGCATATAAATTTGAATTTAAAGCGGTTTGTTTTTTACAAATAAATAAATAATTAATCGATTTTTTACAAGAATTAATATTCTTATTAGTAGTTTTTTTGCTACCGGGGAGGCTATTTACTATACAGCTCCCAGCGTTATATTTATGTCTCTCCACCACTCTGGGCAGTTGGTATATAGGTAGGTAGGTAGATAGGTAGGTAAGGCAGGCAAACTTTTTAACTCGGGACCGACAGCCTTTTAGCGGTATATATTATTACGCGATATATGACCGGAGCCTGGTATGAGTATTTATGTCCCGTGGAATGATATTAGTGTCCTCGCGTAACGACATTCCGGGAAGATGGACGCACTGAACGAATCTAATAAATGTTGTGGTAAAAATGTTTTTTTCAACACACGCTATAAATAAGACAAGACTCTTAGATTCTTTGTGCATATATACAGTGGATACTGGAGATCAGGGAAATACGTATAGACCACAATTTTTGGGAATGTTGCCGTGAATTTTTAGTGATATTAGTTAGAATATTTTTCAATTGACAACATGCTAAAATAATTTTAGTTGAATTGTGTATTTTTCATACGAAAAACAGAATCGTAGAAAACCATTTTTTTTAAACCTCGCGTCTCATAATAATCTAATGATATCTGGAAAAAAAAATGCACTCCGATAAAATCCAACATTTAAAATTAATAAATGATTTAAAAAATTAACTTTATATTCACCAATTAATTAATATATACAGATGTGTACATGTTTCGAAAGCGATGCTTTCTTCATCAGAAATATATAGAATACTAAACATAATAATATCAAGTATAGATTAATATTGAAAATAGAAGACAATAATTTAAGAACATACAATTTATAAACATAAAGAAAAATTGATAGTAGGTAAGTAATTAATCAAAAATGTTAATAAAAAAATTATTATAAAACATTGAATAACAAATTTATCTTAGGAATTAAAAAAATAAATTATTATTATTATTAATATTAACATGAAAATAAATTCAAGAGTTTTAAAGCTCTATAATTATATTTATTTTTTTATTATAAATTATCTTTAATAGACTAATAACACTTTTTCTGATTTCTAAATTTTGAAATTTGTCTAATTGTAAACCGGTTGTGTTTGTATGTAAAATTTTGAAACCTTTATTTATATGAAAAGAATAATTGCTTTCTAAAATATAATTGGCAAATTCAGAATAATTAATATTATTTAAACACCTTATTAGGATGAATTATATTATTATTATCATTATTGAATTATTATTTATTATTCCTGATGAAAAAGCATCGGTTTCGAAACATGTAGATATGTATGTATACTAGTAGTAATAAATAGGGAATACAAACCATTTTTTTAAATTCTTTTATTAATAATGACGCCACAAAGTGAATACCAATCCTTTAAAGAAAATATTAAAAATTACTTTTACGAATAGTTAAATAATATTTTTTATCGTCTCTTGTAAAGTTTTCATGGTGTGATTAATGAAAATGGAAGAATAAATCGTATACTTAACTCAACAGAGGAGTTTGTGATGGCACAACAATATTGGCCCATACAATGGAGGTCATTAAGTAGGGAGGGGGCTATGGCGGGCAATGACCACCATTTATTGGCAAAAATTAGAAAATTAAATAATCTGGGAATTTGAAGACAATAAGGAACTCCACTGAAAAATATAATGGCTTTACAAATATGTATTCATATAGATATCAGCAACCGCCGATTTTCAAAATACTCCTACAACTTTTTTATATATTTACGTTGAATTTATAAATCGTTATTTCAAAGTGAATAAAAAATCGTCTCATCAATACAACTTGTTACGTTGGTACCATTGCATTGGAAAATCTGACGTCACGTGCGCATTCTGTGTTTTGGATTGGTATGGACATTTTTATTTTTCGATTTCGTTTTGCATTTTAAACATGTATTTTGTTTTAGTTTTGTCGAAATTTAAACGTAGTTTGGGTGACTTGAAGTTCTGTAATTGTTGTTCAATATAAAAAAAATAGTATTAATAAAATAAATTAGAGTATTCATAAGCAAACCAATTATCAATACGGATACTATGATAATGGTAATGCTCAATACCATTATTATTATTTGAGTTAAAGTTTCTAAAAAGGTACATATTTTTATTGTTTACCATAAATAGAATATAAAATTATGTATGATAAAGCTCATCCTTGTTTTGATATTCAACATTTTAATCTCAAAACTGATGAAAACCGACCGGCCATAGATTTGGAGCGTTTTGGCATACTTTGAAAAATTGAAACTATGAAAATTATTTTTACTATGAAAACTAACATTCGGAAAAAAAGAAAATATACTGTTGTTTCTGAATTATTCTTATTGTGAGCTAATTGGACAAGTGAGGAAATCTGAAAGTAATAAGGGACCATGATGAATTATGGTGAGCGATACCGGATAGTGGTAGGCAGTGACGGGAATTGTTGACGATATTGGCCAAAAGATTTATATGAGAAGTGGGAAATGGTAAGCATTGGCAGCCAGTGACGGGCATTCAAAGATAACTACGGTCACTTTGCATGGGAAATAATTGTAAATAAATTGGAAAATTAGAAAGAATGATATAAGCCTGTGAAGAAACTTGGAAATAGAATGTAAATGGTAAACAAAGAAGAGCGATGGCGGGCAAAATTAATGAACAATTGTAGGCAATAGTCTGAAATGTATGACAGTTGAAAGAGATAAAGGCGGGCGATTTGGACATTGTTGGAGGACGACGGGCATTTGTAGGCAATTGAGTAAAACGAGGGGCAAATGTGTGGCACAATGGCAGATGTGGTACGAAGGCGGGTCGTGATTGTGGGTGTAGGGTCTGGGCAAAGTAAGAGGCCATCGCCGGGGACAAGAAAGATCTAATGAGAATCTGCCCTCGGAATAATTACACACATGGGAAAAACAAACTCATCACAGATTCGGGGGACAAGGGCCATGAAAGAAATCAGGGTAAGTCGTTAGTTTTAATCCATCAAGATTGGGCACTAGTTTCAGTTTTTTCGTCTAGCATATAAATAGGGCTAAAAAAAGATTTTTTAATCGCTCTTTAAGTCGGGGATCGTGGTTGTAATATGGGTGTAAGGTTGTAATGTTTGAGTTTTTTTAAAGGCAAATATTCCGGTATTTCGAATAAACAGACAAAATTTGGTAATCTTCTAATACGATATACTGTACCTGGGTGGAAATTAAACACATCTGTAAACTTATACACTAACCGGACATTATGTTGTGCACTACCGACAATCCTAAACAATTATGGAATATCATGACAACATATTGGAGTTATGTGCGTTATACAGGACAGGTACTAAGAATATCTACAATGTGGTAACAAATTATACGTTTTCACCTTTTTCTTTAATCATCTCATCTTCATCTCCATATAATTTAAGTTAATAATAATAATAGTATTTATTTATTTGAAACACACATTATTGACAACAACATTTAAGAAAGCTTTAACTGCCCAACTTTTTTTTTTTATATGAATAGCTCACAAGAGTCCCAACTGCTCCCAACCGTCTGGAGCCAGTGAGACTATGGCATTCCGAATTGGGGAATGTTGTGAGGCTGAAGGTATTGGGGAGGGGAAGGAGAAGTTCAGAGGAAGGTGGGGTATACCTGGATATTAAGATCTGGTCACGAAACACGGCTAAAAGCCATTTCAAGCAACGTTTCAATTCTGAATGGTGGTCTTTCACCAGGGCGATACTGAGAGTATCTTCCACTCTGGAACGTGCGCAAATATACTATATATTATTTTAAAATGAATTAATTGTGAAACAACACAAATTAATTAAATAAAAATTACTTGCGCACGCCGGGATTTGAACCCGCGACCTTTGGATTCGTAGTCGAGAACCTTTCCCCTCGACCATGGAGGCCGTCAAACTAGGAACAGATCCCGTTTTAGGACAGTCAAATTGACAAGTTTAGTTCATATTAAGTACCATTATACAAAAATACAAGGGAAAAAAGCTATTATTAACATAGTACTGTAATATATTATATGTAGAAAAACGTAAGAAAGCTAGTATTAACATAGTACTGTAACATATTGTATCTAGAAAAACGTAAAATAATTAAGTATAAAGAGGTTATGTATATGTGTTTGATATGTTCTGGTTGGTGCTATGTGGAAAAAATGCGTTTAAAATTGAGTAATAAAAAAAAAGTTAATATTATTGAATAATATTGCCAATATTGATAATATTGAGTTACGTATCACTCAGCTTTACAAGCCGACAACGATGGTCAGAGATGCAAATAGTTAATAACATATTAAATATATTTAATTCAGTTATTAAAATTATTTGAATATCTGCCACCTCGGGACAGATTTACCCTAGTGAGATGGTTTATACTAACCAACCATATCGCCGTTTCTCCGCAGGGGTAGGTACACTTCTTGCTTCATTCACATGCATACAACGTCTCATACATTCTCTTCTATTATTCCGACTTCTTACATCGCACGACTCAAGTATTTGATTCACTTGATCGTGCCATGTCTTCCTCGGACGTCCCAAGCATCTTCTTCCATTCACATTCGCGTCATATGTTTTCCTTACACTCCTTTTTTCGTTTAATCGCTCTACATGCCCGAACCATCTAAGCGTCCCTTTCTTAATCTTGCTCATTTGACAAAGTAAACCACAAAATCCTACTTAATAAACTTTGCAAACTAGGTGTAGATGGTAATTTAATGTAATTAATTTATTGAGTGGATAAAAGCTACCTTACCAACAAAATTCTTCAAGTAACATTTAATTCTTACCTGTCATATACATTCGTGGCCACAAGTGGTGTATCGCAAGGTTCACACTTAGGCCCAATACTTTTTTTTACTGTTTATTAATTATATTATAACTGTATTTGATAACAATGTTACTGTGCTGCTCTTCGCCGACGATCTAAAACTCTTCAAACTTATAAAACCATTGAACACTGTTTTCTCATTCAATTAAATTAAAATAAATTACAAGATTGGTGTGAACTAAATAAACTTTTTTTAAATATTAGTAAATGTCATACGATCAATTTTTTTAGAATGAATTTTCCTCTCAATTTTCAATATAAAATCAATAACATCTCTCTCGTCTGTCCATGAAATTAATTATCTTTCGGCATTGTTTTCGACTCAAAATTTAATTTTCTAACTCACATCAATTCTATTACAAACAAAGGTTTAAAAATGCTCGGCTTCATTCTTCGAAATGCCAGAGAATTTAAGAATATTTCAACACAAAAATGATTATACTCTTCCTTAGTTCGTAGTCAAGTCGAATATAATTCTTCTATATGGTCCCCTCACTATAAAATTCATCCCGACTCCATTGAAACAATTCAACACAAATTTCTAAGATATGTTAACTATAAACTCGGTTTACCCATTGAAACTATAAATTACAATCACTTAATGAAAGAACTAAAATTATTAAAACTATCAGATAGAAGAATGGTTTCTGATTTAACTTTTATTTTCAAAATTGTTAATGGTTTTATAGATAGCCCTGATATCGTCAGTTAAATTACATTTAATATTCCAACTAGAATTACCCGATTTAAAATTCTATTTAATTGTAACAATAATCTCAGAACTGAGTCATTCAAATATTCACTGGTACCTCGACTTCGCACAATAGGTAATACATATTCAGATACAGTAGACATTTTCAACTCCTCTGAATACAAGTACAAACAAACGATTATTGCATACATCCTGTATAATTATTAATATATGTGTCTAGAGTATAAGTAACAGTGAATGTAAGGTATGTTTCCTGTATTTGTTCGATATATTATGTTTGAACCTATTGTGATGTGCTTTGCACCTGTCTTACTAACAACTAACTCTATGTGTAAAGCCCATATAGGGCGTATATTATTAAATAAATACATCAGCCTTGCATTATTTACGAATCTCAAATTTTTTCACACGAGCACACATGATTTAACCACACATTCGTCTCAGAGATCTCTTTTCTACAGCATTTTTGGTATTGAATAATTTAAAAAAATTTAAAAAATCTGTATTTCTATTTTTGAAACTGATAATACATTGTGGAATTCCATTATAATGTCATAATAAAACACATATAAAACTTATTTCCACTTTTATTTTATTTCACCGTGACCGGTTTCAGCTTGTTAAAGCCATCTTCAGACCGGTCACGGTGAAATAAAATAAAAGTGGAAATAAGTTTTATATGTGTTTTATTATATCAAAAAAAATCTATGTTAAAAAACTTGAAATTATGCAAGTTTTTAATTAGTATGTATGATACCATACCAGAGAAGGTTTAATATGTGTATTTCATTATCACCCATTTCTTTGTGCATTATCAAACTGTGCGTGTGATCCGCAAGGCTTTCATAAAAAAATAATTTAGTTCTGCAAAGTATTATCTACCTCGTATTACATACATATATCTGATTTGGTAGAGAAGAAATCGATTTCTTCAATCAATTTAAATGTGTTTTTTATGAAAATCTTACTTTCTTGTATCCATGTGAGAAAACCGAAAAATGATTGTTGAATTCCGTATTCTAACCTGCGAAAATCCCCAGGAGAAAAATCAAACATGACATTTTGAATACACCCGCCCTGACATCACCTCCCATCGGATCTCATACAAATTCACGCGGTGAAGTGTCCTCGCGCGGAGAAAATAATACAGTAAATCAAATGTCAGCTCACTCCGCCTTTTGCCACATTTTCTTTGGCTTGGCGACCTTCGTTTTAGAACCCGACCCGCCAATTCAACAAATCCAACCCTCTCTACGAACACTATTGTTAGTATGTTGTTCTATAGGTACATGGTGACATACATACCTCGAGCATACGAGATAAAATATATAATCAAAACCAGCGTTTTTTGAGTAAGTAAATGGAATAGGTCACTTACACGTGTTTTGTAACGGCTGGAAAAAAATCGTTTGGATAGATGTTTCTATTAAGGCTACAAATATGTTATTAAAAGTTTTTAAAAATAAAATAATTTAATCCGGGTTTTTAGCTGATGAAGTCACCAAATAAAAATATCCGTCTGACGATTTATTTTTATATTCTACACATTTTTTTATATGACAATACAATAACTTTTGACTTATAACATCGATCTTGTTGGAGCCAAAAATAAAAAATGTCAAAACAAAACAACATTCCGTATTCTATAATATATGAAAAGCTACATATGTATTTACATTATTTTTGGTCAATTATTTAAGTAAAAAAATATATTTTGTCTAATCTGGCACGCATTTTGTCACGTAAATGACATTGTTTACATACATAACTATTGTTCATTAATGTATTATTATTATGAATTTATATTGTTAATAAAGTTAATATATATATATATATATATGTATGACTAATATAAATTTAAATTACTTTTACGATCTCAGACCCTAAAGTGGTTAAATGAATCCACAACAATACAGAGTCCGACAAGTGAACCGACTTACAACGGTCAGGGTGCAAAGTTTAACAAAATCAAACTATATACATATAAAAGTATAATTTAAATCTGAGAAGTTGTATGGTAATATCAAACAACAAACAAGATTAAGGTATGTTCGGCTGTTCAAAATTCTACGAGGACCTTATAAAAACCGTCCATGCTTTTTTATGTATATTATGTGATCCTTCTAACTTGTTTTCATAATGTTTCATACTTTTAATAAACATTCCTATTTTCATAGTTATCTTCCTTGTTCTTAACACGCTTAATTTAAAACTTCAAAGTGATGATTTTTCTATTATACATCGGATAGCTACTATTTTTTTAATGCGGACTTGTTGTAAAATATTTAGATTCAATAAAACAGTTGTGTCTAATGATGTAGAATATAATATTTGATCAATAACGAAAAAATCATTTCACGAGATGTATTATTTTTGGTACCCTGCGTTATCGTTATTCCCCTCTACCAGTGTGGCTTGGATCGTTTTTTTAATGGTTTTTAGTTATAAATTTTTTGTCGCCCTCAAAAATTATGTCTGATCTTTCCGGTTTATAACAAATTTAAAGGAGAGTGGGATTATTTTGTAGCGTTTAATAATAGCACAGAATAATAAGTGTTTTTGTCTAATTATGTTCGATAACTGGCAAAATATATTTTATAGCGTTTAATAATAGCACAGAATAATAAGTGTTTTTGTCTAATTATGTTCGATAACTGGCAAACGATATTTTGTAGCGTTTAATAATAGCACAGAATAATAAATGTTTTTGTCTAATTATGTTCGATAACTGGCAAACGATATTTTGTAGCGTTTAATAATAGCACAGAATAATAAGTGTTTTTGTCTAATTATGTTCGATAACTGGCAAACGATATTTTGTAGCGTTTAATAATAGCACAGAATAATAAATGTTTTTGTCTAATTATGTTCGATAACTGGCAAACGATATTTTGTAGCGTTTAATAATAGCACAGAATAATAAGTGTTTTTGTCTAATTATGTTCGATAACTGGCAAACGATATTTTGTCATAATCGTTGAGAATAATATGAATATATCGAAAATGTTTGACCAGCCGCAGTGGGATAATACTTTCGATACATCACTAAAACAATAGTTTCTAATTTTTGAATAACTAATTCAACTTCCACCAACACCAACGACATAATACTATTGTGAGCCAAGAAAATCTATTTTATACTCTTCTGCACCCTTTTGACAAAATTATTGCTGATATAAACAAATGGTGAAAAAATCGCATCATCAAAGTAGCCAGTGAGTAAAAAGGTTGAATTTCTTAGTTCTCCCTTACATTATTTTACTTATATGTGCCTTTACCGTTCATGCAAAGTTTGAGTAATTTACTCGAATTGCAAAGAAACCGAATCACAAGTATTAAAATAGGTAATAAACATTGGCCACTAGGCACGCCAGTGGCGATGCCGGCACTAGCGCCCGGTAGAGATCACTCCCGTCCATATATTAAACCTAATGGTCTTTTTTTTCATCATAAAGTATAGTAAATATCTAGTACAGATAAGAAGTAATTTATTTATTTTTGTTTTACATTATGAAATATAGGCCATTAAAGGAATTGATTTTTCATGATTTTAGAGGCACCTGTGACAATTATTTGGGAGCTAACGGTGATTTAAAAAAAAAGTTTTACCCAATTTTCTTTGAAAATATAATGAAGTGTAAAATTTAAAAATATTAAAATAAGCATTACGGTGGACTTTAAATTAAATTAAAAACGACCTAAATTTTTTACTTTGGAACACAAATTTGTCGTACATAATTTAAAATATCGATCCATAAAAACCTGTTTTTTCTAATGTTTTCTTTTATTTTATTTACATAATCATATTAACATAGCAAATATATTATGTATATTTTTTAAATTAAAAAAACTCGTAAATAATTATCTAAGTTAACTATAAAATTATGGCATATACTTCATAATTTAAAACGAAAATTAATAAAATATTTCTTTATCCGTACTTCAGTTTGGATGGGTATTTTGTCCTAAAAACCAAAATTAAGTTATGTGTGAAACAGGCAGCTCAGCCGTTCCTCTTAATGCGACTTTACAGGCACCGACCGCCGCGGCCAACAAGGCTCAGGAATTAACTTAACCGAGATTTAATAACTGGACACTGATAAATGTAAGTGCACTTTTCACCTTAGGATATATTATGACCTGGGAGGTAGAGCGGTAACGTAGTTCAGCGGTAGCTATGTAAAGTTTTATTATTTACCACCACCAGTCATTAAAGAAGCATTTTATCGTCCAGTGTTATAATTTTCAGAGTTTGGAACACAACTATACATAAGAGTTACACACAGTTTTTTAATTTCCGAATATCAAATGAGCTATTAAGACTACAACACAACCTCAAAATGTACAACTGTAGCTCATTGTTAAAGGCATATACTTGCCCTTCGATAAATAGAGACGAAAATATAAAATATCTCGGTACAGACAGACAATCTCTTAAATGGAAACCGCATGTTACGAACTTAACGACAAAACTAAGGAAACTTGTCTATTTCCCTTAAAATGTTATATATATACTGAATATAAAATGACAGAGACAAGTATACTGTGTTCTTGTATACTTATCTCTCGAATATTGTATTATCAGTTGGGGTAGTGCCACAAAAACTTGCCTGGAGGCTTTAGCAAACATCCAGAAACTAATCGTGAAGGTTATTCTTAAAACATTAAGGACGAGTACTAATTTTATCTTTAAGAAACTAAATATTCCCAACATGAAAAAAACATATTTCAAAAATATCCTGCTGCATCAATTTTTAAATATCCATATGCTTGAAGATAGAACAAGCACTAGAGCCCTAAGACAATCACACGTAAAATCTTTTAATATTCCAGTTTGTAAAACCACTCATCGACAAAGAAATTTCAAAATACAATGTTATTAAACTATTCAATTCCCTACCCAGTGATATCAAAAACACGCAAAACAAAAGTACCTTTAAAAGTAACACCATTGATTACCTCCAATAAACCTGTGAGATCCTAAATTCCTTTATTTTTTTAAATTAGTATACTTTTGATAAAAAATATTAAATTGTAATCTAATAATATATTGTCATATAAATATCCTAGCCGAAAAACCACCCCTGTCAATTGCCATCTCAATGCCGGCGTTTCAAATTTACCAGACAAGAGTTCCAGCGATTTCTCACGATTTCTACAGAGAGGCAACTAGTTGGAGGCAATACTGAAGAACAATCTAATATTAATTTTTCAAAATGTTACACGAAAATGCATTAAAATAGTGAATTGTTTGAATCATTTACAATCAACGATTATTTTAACGTTATATATGTAAAAAATAGCGTCGGGGTGTCCTTAGCTATTGAAATACATGAATACAAGTACATCTTAATTAAACTTTTCTTAATCTGCTTCTCTTTGACGAGTCGCATTTAATATTGACTTGACAGGTGGTGGCGACCTATACGGACCTATTCTACATATTCCAAACCTATCTCCTGCATCGGAACAAAAATAATTAGTTCTGTCTGTATCTGATATATATTTCTGTAAAATAAGTGTTCACGCCAGTTCATCGGTCACCTACTTCCAAGAAATGCGTGCGATAATATGCATCTCCCTTGCCCCGTCCCCCCTTGTTTGACCTTCCGTCACCGGTACAATTAAAAAACGCCGTCGAGAACGCAAGTTCCGTACAATTATAACCGCTGACGATCGATAACACATGTTCCGTACAAGTATAATAATCTCCAGTGAAACAAGTGAAGACAAAATTGAATTATCCACGGTGAATGGTGAAATCGGTGAATCCCCTTCTTTTACCATTTTCCCTCTATCTATCATTCCTCAATCCTATGCCATGTCGCTCGCAAAATCCTCTTTACACACAATTCGAAAAATATGATATCGATGAAGATGACATAAATTGAACTGGTCGCATTAGCTAAGTTGGTTAAGCGGTTGCCCGGGATAGGCAAAGGTCCTGGGTTCGAGTCCCAGATGCGACTGAAATCTTTTTATTTTATGTCGTTTTTTTCCGTGTTCATGTTTCATTTACGTTCTGTTAATATTATTTTCTACAATGATTAAATATTAAAATGAGGTTTTTAAATCTCAATAAAAATAATTGATAATTAAAAACGGAATATTTCTTTGTTTAGAGATAGTAATAGTCTTCACAAGGCATTACTTTAGCCGTCAAATCAATTATGGCACCCAAACAATAATCAAGAATTCACAACATCAGTTAGTCTATTAATAAAATTCCATTGAAGGGGTTCAAATGCAGATGAGAATGATAAATTCCTGGACCAAGAGAATGAGTGTGTGTTCCCAGGGGAAGTACGTTTGCAAGAGATGGAAAGGCTGATAAAACCTTTCCCTGGAAATTCAAGTATCGAAGAACTGACTGCAATAGTCGCCAATGAAGGGTTAAAATAGTATTAATTGTTTTTGTGTTTAATTCGTAGAACTCCATTTAATTTTTTTTTAAATTTAATGTAAATCAAATTTAATAATGTTATTATTAAGTTCTGCAAGTAGTTTGAAAATGGCCTTAAATGCCGAAACAGCTGTCACAATAATAACAACTAAAAATACTTGCAGAACTTAATAATAACATTATTAAATTTGATTTACATTAAATTTCAAAAAAAATTGCAAATGGTAGTTCGGCAAGGATGGCAGTTTTCAATGAAGTTCTGTTATCAACCCTGATGCGTAGTGGTGAGGCATGGAACTATCAGAGGGAGGAAAAAAAGAAACTGTATTTAATAGAAATGTGATCCATTATGGCATTGGGGTGTAAATCACGTACCTTATTATAATTAAATAACTGTGAGAGAAACGAGAGGCGCACACCGTGACAGAGTTGTATGGCATGTTGCCCGCTCTGCCCACTTCTTGGCGTGTAAGGAAAATGCTTGTTAGTTTGTTATCAATATATAAAATCACAATTATAACAGAAAAGAAACTTGTAAACTTCACTTTAAAATTATTAACTCGTGCTAATTATTTGCTATAACAAAGACTTATTTAAATTTTTGTTGATGAATAAGTACTTGAAACAAAATTCACCTAACAACAATCTTTCTTTTATATATAAAAATGAATGTTAGTCTGTTTGTCTGTTCTCGATTTTCACGAAAATTACTCGACCGGTTTCACTGAAAATAGCACAGTTTGTTCTTATTAGTGCCAATAAGGTTTAGAAAGGAGTATGAAATCCAATTTGTGAATATTTTCAAAGTGGAAAACACAAGTAGGTACCTACTTAAGAATTTTATTTATTTATTAGACATATGTTGAAAAAAAAATGTTTGGAATTTTTCTTTTTATATTTTTATGTGTTTCTTTTTGAGAGATATCAAAAATCGTCACAAGACATTACTTTCGCTGTCAAACCAAGTATGGTACCCAAGGGATGAGCAAAAATTCACAACTTCATTACTTTATTCCAAAAAAATAATATATTCCCGTGCAAGGCCGGGTACACATCAGCTAGTGTTTTATAAATACAGGTACCGCTTACATTAAATTATCGATAATTTCATAAATACATATATGGATCCAATAATATTGGCATTGTATTTACAAAAGCAAAGGTACGAAAATTCTTTTATCTAATACTTCATAATAAATTCGATATTTTTTTCCTTCATCAAACGAAAGACGCGGATTATTTACATAAAACTAACGCACCTAAAGGAGCCATGGCGCCTCATTCCACGGACATGTCAGACATAAAACTAACGCATCTAAAGGAGCCATGGCGCCTCATTCCACGGACATGTCAGACATAAAACTAATGCGCCTAAAGGAGCCTCATTCCATGCATATGTCAGACCGTTATCAAGGTTCTAAAACTAATCGTAGATCTTAGAGATATGAAATTTATCTAATTTGCACGGAACATAGACATTTTCATTAAAAAAAATCAAGGCAGCATAAGTTGGTTTCCAATTCTTTTCAAAACTCCATCTAAAAATGCACAAACCGTTTTTATTGTATTTTTATTTACATTTTACAACAATAAAACGATGCGTTGTAAAAAATCCCGATAAACTACTTTTTTGTAGTTTTCCTAACAGAAGCTTGATATTCAAAACTCAAAATTTACAGATTTACAAAATATATATAAAATAAAAACATAAATAATTCTCAAGAATCTAAAATATTTTTTTATAAACGACAACAATAAATCGTACATAAAATAATATTTCCTTTTAATTCAATACAAATAGCTTCTCTATACTAGCCAAGTTTTCAATATATTTATTAACTGTTTAGTTTTAATACGGTTTTTATTTTATTTCAGCGGGCAACATATTTACAGCTAGGATACAGATCTCCATTTTCTCATTTCAATATGAAATTCTAAATTTACTACGAGATCTTTACAATCTCAGATCCTTGGAATATTAAAAATAGATTTATCCTTCCTATTAAAATACTTTCTATTGATAACCTGCCTAAGAGCTATAGTAATTGCAATAATATGTTTTTTCCACGAAATAAATAGGGGTAAAAACCACACCATCCAAAAACAATAAAATGCAGACGCCAAACTCTAAACACGTTGAAACGAAACTTTAAGCCGCTCTAGAAAGATTTGCACAGCCGACATTGTTCGTTGGGACCGTCGATATTCTCTCTCATATCACATATCACCATGTATCCTAAAATATCTGTATACCCACGTAAAAAATTTCAATGAGATTTCTGGTAAGTGCCGAAATAAATAAAATACATCACAGCTGCCATAAAAAGATAGCTGTGAAGTGTTCACTCCTCACACTATCAATAAAATATTCCAGAAGGACCAGGGACTATATCGTAAACTTTTATTTGACACAAAATTTCCATAGCTCAATAAAATAGCCAGTTGCTCAAATAATTGTTTTTTCAGGGTGTCATTTTCAAAAAACCGATTCGTACGCAAATAATGAACACTTGAATTTTAAAATAGTGCCAGTAATTTATATATTAGTAGCACAATTTGGGCAGTTTTCACCCCAAGCGCGCTGCACTCCCAAAGGCTTGTCAAACAAATCACATGTATATATTAATAAAGTGGTGAATACAGTCATTTTTAATTCATTTATTAAAATTATAAATATTTAAAAAAGTACGCATTGCATCCACGCATAAGATTAAATGTGTTTAAAATTGATGTAATAAGTAGGTATTCAATTGAAAATTAACTCATTTTAATGGTACAAGGAGCTAAAGGGATCAAAGATTATAAATCATTAATATTCTCATGAGAAGCAATCACTTTGTGGTGTGAACCACAAATATATTTTATTTTTTCGCCAACCGGCTTCGCTTAGATGAAGCTTCTTAAAAAAAGCTTTTCCGTAAAAACGGTATGGGAATTATATTAGACAACTTAGAAATAATATAAATAAAAAAAAGAATTAGCAGATAACCTACTTAATAATGAAACATATTTATCGTATAGCCCGATTGTTTCCTGTAAATCTTCCCCAGATAATCAATTTTGTAAATTCCACCACATATGTCGATATAGCTTCCGTTGTTGTTGCCTCAGTCATCCGTTTAATTATTATTGTGTAATTAACTAATCATTAATATCTGCTCTTCCTTGTATAAATATTGTAGGATTACCTCTCTTTAATGACTTCATTATGTTCCTTTTACACTTTTGTATTTACTATTTATTATTATTGACATATGTTAATGTTGTCTCCCTCTTACACATAATACTTTTCTATTGTTGTCTTCCTTTAATATTTTATTTTCTTTTTCTCTCTATTGTATTCTTAACTACATATAATCGATAACTCTGTATTATTCTTTAGTTATTATATTTGCACTGATGAAGCTTGATCTAAGTCAAACCGGTTGGTGAAAAGTTAAATATTTTCGTGGTTTATAACAAAGTGTTTATTTAGACAAATAACAACTAATTAAAATTTATTACTCCTTAGGCCAATCTCATCTATAATATGGTCTTATCAGATGGAAAAGTTCATGCGATTCCACTACAAAACTAGTTGTCATAGCTCAAAAGGCAATTTTGAAAATTATATTCAGAGTCCCCATAAGAACTCCAACAGACTATGTTTTTAATGCTCTAAATTAAATGTCTCTGAAACAATTATATTCAAAATATCAGGAAAGCTTTGCACACACAAACTCGGGTCGATTCACAAGATCCTCGTTATTATAAGATATCATACTCGTACATTCCACCAACCTACGACTAAAACAACTTTTGGAGAAAGAAATTTGCAATATTTCTCCATAAAAGTATTTAATATCCTCCTTCTAGCAATAAAAACTATTAAAAAAATTAACCAAATTAAAAAAAAGTATTAAGGTATGGATTATGAACACGTGAAGGCAGAATATAGATATGATGTTGCAATCGAACAGAGTTTAAGTTTTCTTCTAGACCCATACATAAAACCATGTATAATGTGACCTTAGAACGGGGTACCCCCCCAGTAAGGTCACATTTTTTGCGACTTTTGTAAAACATTATGAAATAAATAACTTTAATAAATTATTAATAATTAAACCTTTATGCTACAATGGCCGTTTTAATAATCTCGTGGACTGAGTGTAACTCATAACTCTAAACATGTTCGCCATACACTACTCACGCTTTCCCAGTAGGTATAATTTCATAATTTGGTGGACTGAGTGTAACTCATAACTCTAAACATGTTCGCCTTACACTACTCACGCTTTCCCAGTAGGTATAATTTCATAATCTGGTGGACTGAGTGTAACTCATAACTCTAAAGATGTTCGCCATACACTACTCACGCTTTCCCAGTAGGTATAATTTCATAATCTGGTGGACTGAGTGTAACTCATAACTCTAAAGATGTTCGCCATACACTACTCACGCTTTCCCAGTAGGTATAATTTCATAATCTGGTGGACTGAGTGTAACTCATAACTCTAAAGATGTTCGCCATACACTACTCACGCTTTCCCAGTAGGTATAATTTCATAATCTGGTGGACTGAGTGTAACTCATAACTCTAAAGATGTTCGCCATACACTACTCACGCTTTCCCAGTAGGTATAATTTCATAATCTGGTGGACTGAGTGTAACTCATAACTCTAAAGATGTTCGCCATACACTACTCACGCTTTCCCAGTAGGTATAATTTCAGATAAAAACCTCGGATATTAATATTGTTTGTAGACGTATATTAACACACTAGTTCAAATGTAAAATAAATCTTACTTACAAACACAGCTTAGTAACGCGAGAGTTTTATTCCGCAAAATCTAATAAAAATGCTAATTTGCGAATCGATGTTCCAATCGAGTCACAAAAAATATAATCCAGATTCTTTATAAAATGGTTCAGGATCGCATAATATATAAAATGGACAAGATTGTCTATTTGATCACTAAAAATAACTTCAAATTGATCGGCATATTCCTGGGAAAACAGACACGTGAAACCGCTAGAAACTTAATGCCTATCATATAGCTTTTATGTCAATTCGATTCCTTTTACAATTACATTCGTGTGTCGGAGGCTTCGCAAAAAATATCGAGTAAATCTACGAATTTTGCGAGTGTGGTTTACAGAAATATTATTAGTTCGTTTCTTGGAAAGGGACGCTTAGATGGTTTGGGCATCTAGAGCCTGAATAAAGAAAGGAGTGTAAATAGATATGTGCCTTGGAAGTTAATGATAGAAGAAGTCGGGGACGCCCAAGGAAGATATAGCACGATCAGGGGAATCAAAATATTTCAAGTACACGAACACTACACAAGACAACATAATAAACTGTACACAAATAAAATAAAGAATGAAAGTGATAAAAGAAGCATATATATATACAACCTCCTTCCCGATAGCCTCAAAACGGAGAATCGACTAAGAACATAAAAAAACTGTTCAAACTCAAAATATGTGGGCAAAATAACAATTTATAATAGGAATAATATGTAAGGTATATAAAAAATAATATAATGTAATGTGATATATAATATACATATTAAAATAGGAAAACAATAATATGTAAGTACGAGTATGTATTTAATTAATAATAAGTTAAGAACGTGAGATAATTATGTATTTCTATTAACTTAAAAAAAATGTTTATTTTTAAATTCTTGAGTCGGGTCAACAGTCAGAATAACAGAATAGTATGTTTAAGACGATATATGAATGTGAATAGAGCAAGGAGTGTGTGCTGAGATAGAGTTGTATTGTGGCTTTCACTTATCCCCTCTACCTTTCCCTGCGGTGAAACAGCGTGATGGATAGCTAGTTATTTGTCCGTAATAGAGAAGGAAACCTTTCTAAAATGGTATTTTTGATCTTGAACACACTGAAGATGACAAAATTATAATTTTTGTAACGTATCCTTTAGACAATGTCTGGTCTTCTATCTATAATAGTAACCTTCGCCGTATCTAGAAAGAAAAAAAACATTTTACAATATTTATATGCATATGTACGAGTATATACTTCTTACAAACTAAGACCGCCAGTCACCTACAGAGTGAAATTAAAATACGTATTTCTTAAAATTGTAAAAATAATGATAAACGAGCGATATCATTATTAAATACTTCCATAAATCGCCTTCAAATGTAAATAGCAATATACTCGTAAATGTAATGAGTCTCTGTTGTATCGACCTAATTCCGTAATCTGTTTCACTGTGAAAATCACACCCTTCTACAGCAGAAGATTACGCATTGGAAGTACCGCTGTGAAAAGGACCCTCTTCCTTGCCTTCTGTGCAACGTTGAAGACGTGAGAACTCTATGCAAGATGTAAAAAGAGTAGTATGAAAGGACTTCGTGTACAGTACAATAACGCCTTCCGTATAATGTTTGGTCTCCTCAGATACTGCAGCGCTTCCAGTATGTTCACGGAGGGATGAGTTTCCGGTTTTGCAGCCTTTATAAGATCCAGGATGGCTGGAATGAGGGAAAGAATAAACAGCTCTAGGAATATCCTCACCATGGAGGCCCGCCTCAGTCTAGCCTCCAGCATCGACACATACTAGAGAAAGATATTGGCCTCTCACAATTTAAATGCCCCAGCACCTTAAAGGCTTTACTTTCAAGTATTTTTTTCGTAAATTTTTTGTATATTTTTATAACTATAGTATGTATATTGTTGTATGGAATGTGTGGGTCTGCACTAACCTCCCCACATACCTCAATTAACATTTATTGTAATTATTATTATAAGTATAATTCAAATCAGTAGCACGTTTTCCCCGGACTGCTAAAACCTTTTCGAAATATTTAACACCGCCCTGCGTCATATAAAAAATGTACTTTTAAATCGTTCACTTTTATTTTACAAATGCGTATTTTGTGAAGTTGGCCCACCTTTGTATTCTATCGCGTCTGACTATCGTGTATAACTTCTTATAGTTCTGCATGTATTATGTAACAGCCCTCGCGTTGATTTTATCAATAGGTGAAGATGTAAAACTGTCGCTTACTTTGTTGTTTGTGTTTGCTTAGTAACTAGTGGAGGACCCATCTCGTATTTTTTTCCCAATGATCTGGCGTAGCTCCATATACTTATTCAAATTTTCGAATTGAATTTCCAGTAAATGACTGTCACTCCCGGAGAAATTAAAACATCCGCTTTATCCCGGGTCTTTTTTCAATGAAAATAATGTTGAAAGTTCGTTATAATTGCAAATCGTCAATGATATTTTATACACTCGGCGGCCTTCGAAATCAGTGGAAATTAAACCGAGCAAGTGATTTTCCAAATTAAAATAGATAATGTCGTTCTAAATACGTCGTTTGCTCTCTCCACACGAAACCGTAGCCCGCCGTTAAAGTTAAATAGTTAAAGTGGTTCTGTAATTAGTTAAAAAAAAATTCTCTCCATTAAAAATATGTGAAATAATAAAACAACGGGTGTATTTTTTATTTTCGTGATTTTTTTTCCATACAGCGATAAGTGGCCTTACTTTGAAGGATTATCGGTATAAATACATTTAATAAGTGCATTAAAAATTATTTTGTAATCACCACATTATTAATGTACGCATATCAACACGTTTCGAAAGCGATACTTTCCTCATCAGGAATATACAGAATACTAAAAAATAATAATGTCAAGTATAGACAATTGACGAACATAGATCACAATAATATAAGAATAGGCAAATTATAAACGTAAACTAAAAGTAGTTAATAGTTAATCAAAAATGCTAATAATAAATTATTACAAAACGTTGAATAACATTTAAATTAGAAATAAATATATATATATATATATATATTATGAATATAATTATGAAAACAAATTCAAGAAAACGCTATTTAATTTATGCATTTACTCAATTGTTAATTATATTTTACCGAATATTAACCCATTTTATGATTGCAAAGTAATTTTTAATTAATTTATTAATAATGACGCAACAAAGTTAATACCAATCTTTTGAAGAAATTATATATTATTATCCAAAAGGCAAAACCTAAGTGATTGCAAATCATTTTAATTCTAATAATTTTGGAAGTGATGTTATCGGGGAATTTTGGTCAATTATGACTTTCTAACTGTCGGGAATTCTAATCGACCATTTCTAGTATTCATATTTTTTTTATGTTTATGAATTTCGATGGCTTTTGGATTGATCAGTTCAAAACAAAACTCAAGATATAAGGCCTCTAAAGACAATGTGATTTTTCAGAAACGTCAGGAGTTAAAAAGTTTTTCTAAGGACTACATTACGCGGGTAAACCGAGAAAATTATTCTACATCTCAACCATAACATATATATATATATACGAGGTGTGTTCAAAAGAAAAGGTGAATTTTGAATTTTCGCGGGCTGTGTACATTCGATTATCGATTTTTATTTTTTTTATTTTGGTACACATATGTTTATCATATGTTAGCATTATCAGCCATTTTGGATCAGTGGTTTGTTTTCAACTGGAAAGGTTAGTCACGTTTTTGTGTGTTCTTCGATTTTTTAATTTAGGTGCGTTTTCTGCGGCATCATCAGTCCGATTGAAGTGAAATTTTAGATTTGCTTTATTTTCTATGTATTCATCAGATTTTCTTCAAAAATCCATAAAATTGATTCTTTTTAAAAAAAATTGTTAATAATTGTTAATCCTATGGTGGAATTTCCTAGTTTTGGTCGGAACTTGATAGCCGTTTTCTGGGGCATCATCATCAGTCCGATTGAAGTGAAATTTTAGATTTGCTTTGTTTTCTATGTTATTATCAGTATTTCTGCAAAAAATCCAAAAACATCGATTTTTTGGATTTATCCAAAATTTTTTGTAGTAAAAAATCGAAGAAAAAACAAAACGTGACTAACCTTTCCGGTTGTCAAAAACAAACCAGTTATCCAAAATGGCTGATAATGCTAACATTTGATAAACATATGTGTACTAACATAACAAAAAAAAACGATAATCGAATGTACACAGCCCGCGAAAATTCATAATTCACCTATTCTTTTGAACACACCTCGTATATATGTTATGGTTGAAAGAAAAGTTGAGAGGTTAAACTTTTTTTAAATCTAATATAAATCAAATTTAATAATATTATTATTAAGTTCTGCGAGTATTTTTAGCTATGATTATTTCAACAGCTCAATCAACACAACATGGCGGGTTCAATGTTTTGTCGTACTAATTTTAAAACATTATGGCAACAGTTTTAAATATTGGATTCATTAAATCTCTAAACCTTCCCGGTACTAATATGAAGAAACTGTGCTATTTTTAGCGAAACCGGTCCAGTAATTTTCAAGAATATCGGATAGACAGACAATCATTCATTTTTATATTTAATCCATATTGATAAGGAGATGAAAAAGTGAGCAGAGCAACCGTTTCTTAATCTTTACCTACACAGTCAACGTTATAACATAGATATTATTGTAGAAGACCGTACCAACACGGCAAGGATATTTGACTTCTCAAGATGGGCTAACTTTGTTAGCCGGAGTCTTCTACAACTTAAGAAGGCCTCAAATATTTCATGTTGTCTTGACAGGCATAGCCATTCACTCAAAGCACTTAAACACCAAGAAAATTCAAGACAAAACTATATTATATTGATATACTTCACATTTCTCAGAAGTCAACCATACCCCAATCTTCTGCCCGGTTTCCGTATTATAATATTCATTCGCAAGCAATTTGAATAAATTTCTTCGCTTTATAAATGTTATATAGGGTATTCCTGTGGAATAAACAAACTATGGCGTTCTGACCTTGCTTTGTTGACTAAAATGACAATCATCCATATTGGCAGTTCGGAATTACTTTTACAGTTCGGTATAAAATGAGAAGTATATAAATTACAAGGTTTCAGAAAATTATTACAAGAATCGGTATCAATGACATGTCTCTATGTAATATCTAGTAAATGGTTATATACATTTTAACGGGCGGGGTTAGTACAATGCTAGGAAATGATACATGGTAAAGATAAAAAGGTATAATAAAAAAGTGTATAGTGTAAGTGAATGTGTCTGTATGTGTGTGTGTGAGAGAGAGAGTGAGCGTGTATGTGTACTTATATGTCTGTTATAGTGCCATGTACTGGAAAGTTGTGATTGGGCACATATGTTAGGAGTAATAATAACATATGCAAGGATATTTTTATAATAATAATAATATCTTCAATGTAATTAAATTTATCTATAACTAAAAGCCATGTATAATATAATGTAATTTGTAGGTCGCCCTCGTGGCTGCCGGCGGCTTTTTATATTCGCTCCTAGTTTATCTTGGAAATATTGGGAAGTTCTTAATTTTTCCAGGGTATGAATTTTTAAGTTACATTTATAAAAATGACATAATTTAAATCAAGTTTATAATAAAAACCCAAATATTTAAAGATGAAATCTGATTCGTTCTTCTGAATTAACGTATCGGGCATCGGTCACCGGTCGTAGGTCCTCGCCACATGTACTGCTGAAGTGCCAAAAGAGAGTGATTTACAATGGGTATTTGGGCTAGGGTGGTTGTAAAAAATATTGTATTCAACCGGGAAGTGCCCGACCATGGGCTGCTCTGCGACCTGCTGTGGACCGACCCCGATAAGCACACCGCCGGCTGAGGCGAGAACGAGTTTCAATTTCACTTTTGGCATTGAGATAATGACCAATTTCCTGAACAAGCACGACTTTGACCTGATCTGCCGGGTGCATCAGGCGGTAGCGGATGGGTATGAGTTCTTTGCCAAGAGGCAACTTCTCGGCGCCCAACTGCTGCGGGGAATTCGAAAATGCAGGTGCAATGATATCAGTGGACGACACGCTGAAGAGCTCCTTCGAGATCCTGAAGCCGGCCGACAAGCACCACCTGGCGTACGTGCAGACCAACACCAACCTTCCCGTGACGCCGCCCAAGGACGTCAATAAGACATAGAAGATTTGAGGGCCCTATGGATCAGTCCCCCGGCCCCCGTCTTCCCCCACCGCTCCCCCCTTTTAAGAGTATTCTGTGTTATTTATTCTAAAAATATATGGATATAATTCATTGTCTTAGCTTAAATAAATTCTTGAATATAATGGAAACAATCACTCTATCATTTGTATTAGCGTCTTGCAATATGTCGTAAGGAATAAATACAGTTACCTTCTTTTTTTTCTCAATTTAACATGTATGAAAACTTAGACGAAGCTGTATTTAGTTTTGATAATTTAACTGCATCTCTTTATATGGTCTATAAATAATGTGCAAAAAGAGAGAAAATAAATGTGAAAAAAAAAACTTCATAGAATAGATGTAATATAAGAATAGGAAGTAATATTTGTACAGCGCCCTTGAGGTGATTTTTCACAAAAACGGCGCTATACAAATCATCCGATTATTATTATTATTATATAAAAGTGTACAGTGGTTTATAAATTAAAATATAAAATAATATAATAACAGTTTCACTAAAAAAAAATTATTACCTATAACTTTATTTTTTTTGTACACAACTAAAAAAAAGCTCGGAATGGACATGCATTTTAAAAATAATAGAATATAAATGTTTTATGAATACGACAAAAGATTAAAAACTAACGATATTTAAAAAAAAATCTCTTTTCAAAGGAAACTCAAATTTTAAATGCGTTTTTTAATTTTTTTTTTTATTCCTAAGGTATATTTAGACATATTATCACTTCGATAGCTCTACGAATGGTTTACAATAGTTGTCCAGTCATCAGAAGGTCCCGGAATTCAATTTTACATCGCGAAGCAACTCGGCAATAATCTTTTTATTTTTTGAATTCAAGTGAAAACATGTCACTAAAGACAGTTCGCCATTTCCAGAACGCCAATTAAAATAGAATATTTTTGTCAAAGCGGAAAAGTGTTTATTTCCTTCGGTTGCTCACCACCGCAGTGATAGATATACCAGCTTCTTAGGCAAGACACGAAACGAAAACCTTTTGGTGGCTAAAATAGAGTGATTTAATGAATACTGAATGCAGATGATGCTTTGGATACCTTGAAATACGGAAGCTTAATTTTCAAAAGGTCTTTTTCTAGTATTGTATGAAGCTATCAGTTTGCGGTTATCCATTATAATCAAAGGAAACAATTAAACTTTGTTTTAAACACATTTATTTTTCACGCCTACCGGTTTCGGAACAACCGTTCCATCGTCAGGGCAAATTATATACTTAACAATATTACAAAATTATGATAGATCATACATAATAAGTGTCACAGTGGGGGTGGGGGCGTGACTAGGGTTTGAAAGGAGGGGAACATATTCAATATGGAGCTGTATGGTAGGTTTTTGATTGTTAATAATAGACTCATTATTATTAAGGGAATTCTTAATCTCCAAGGCTTCTACATTACCTAAGCGTTTACCTTTACTTTTAATGTGAAGAATATTGATCGATGTATTTTTATCACAACTATAATTACTTGAAATAATATGATTACTAAATTCGGAAAAATTATTATTTTTAAGGCATCTTAGATGTTATTTGATTCTAATGTCAAAATTACTGCTTGTTTTTTCCAAAATAAAATGAACACTTTTTCGGTCTGCTTCAAAATTCTGTTTATGCATTCCAAGTTGTACCATTATTTAGCCTTGCTGTAAAATAATTAAAAAAAACGCTTAGTAATGATAAAAAATACACAATTCATTTTTTTTTCATTAATTTGTAAAGCTTCCTCTCTCTCTCCATGGAATCACTTTATTGAACAAAATAACATGTAAAGCTTCCTCTCTCTCTCCATGGAATCACTTTATTGAACAAAATAACATGTAAAGCTTCCTCTCTCTCTCCATGGAATCACTTTACTGAACAAAATAACATGTAAAGCTTCCTCTCTCTCTCCATGGAATCACTTTATTGAACAAAATAATATGTAAAGCTTCCTCTCTCTCTCTATGGAATCACTCTATTGAACAATATAACATGTAAAGCTTCCTCTCTCTCTCTTACAAATTACAACAAGTAACTTAGAACTTTTAAATTAGTTGTCTGTAAGGTCGATCCGTTCGTAATCAACTGAACGCAACTTATTTAGTTAGTTGATTTTTTGGTCAATAGATATAATTGAATAAACTTGACACTATTAGGAATGATATACTCGTATATTGTATTGTAAATTTTCGGCGTACAGTGCCAGAGAACATTTCTCCCTCTTTCTGTGTCATCTGTGGTTGGAACTGCATAAATGTGGAGATAATATTCTCTACCCAGTGAGCGGGCTGTCTATTGCTACTGTAAGGCTTTTATTTATTTTTATTTCAAAAAAATATAAACTGTGTTTTATGTGCCAGCGGCACTTGCTGATGGTAATCTTATATTTAAGCCCGCTCACTAAGGTAATGGAGGGTATAAGATGGAATTTGGCCGGAGACGGAGGGGGTTGGTGCTGGGGGTCCAGCGCCAGAGGTTGGAGATTCGCGTTCGATTCTAATTTGGAGTAAAGTGTATTTGCTAAATCTATTATATGTTTTCGAAGTGGAGGAAATAAATGTGAATTAATTGCCGTAGAAATGAGACCTCTGAGGCGAATGTGTGGTAAAACCATGTATGATCCCGTGAAAAAAATTGAGATTCGTAAATAATGTAAAGCTGATGTAAGTGTAATGAGTAAGATTGAGAAAGGAACGCTTATATGATTTGGGCATGTAGAGCGAATGAACGAAGAAAGGAGTGTAAGGAGAATATATGACGCGAATGCGAATAGAAGAAGAAGCCGGGGACGACCGAGGATGACATGGCACGATTAAGTAAATATCGATATCCTAAAAAAATATTTTTTTTTTATTTAATATAATATTTTTTTTTACAGAGAGTATATAAAAATAAGACATGATTCATATAGTGTAACAAAAATATAATATAGCTATTCCTCACCATAAAGAAACAAGGTTCTTGTGTTTGGTGGGTGATTATCGCTTAATTAATCAAATCATAACTTAAAATATTGTTGTACAATAGCAGGAAAATATGAATTTGTCGTGTAAATTTTGTAATTTATCACTAGTAATAGTATTAAAGAAAATGAAAAGAAAGTAGAATAAAAGAAGAGAATCTAATAATAATAAAAATAAAAAAAAAAAATTTTAAATTGTTAGAGTAGTTTGAGGTAATTTTTTAATCTATGTTGAAATTCATGGATATTTTCTATAATTTTAAGATCAGACGGCAGATTGGTAAAAAAAGTTATTCCTAGATATAGGTATGTGTTTTGCGTATGCTTAGTATTGAATGGCGGGATTTTAATGTTTTGTTGATACCTTGCGGATATATTAAATTGTAATTTATTTAACGTTTTTCTTTAAAGATTTGAATAATTGCATATTTTTTATAAATTTTATCTACTGTAGGTACATTGAATATTGTAAAAAGCTTTTCAGTGGAAAATGATGATGGTTTTTTTTAAAATTACCTTTATTATCAATCTTTGAATTATTTTAAGTGGACTAAAATATTATCATATGTTCCCCCCCAGCCAATAATTCCATATTGTAAAATAGACTGAACAATTGCATAGTACACTCTTTTTAGGTTTTCTAGTCTAAGAATATTTCTTAGTCTTATAAATATATATACATTTTCTAATTCGTTTAACAAGTTCACAAATATGTGTTTTCCATTTAAAATGCTGGTCTATATATACACCAAGGTATTTAATTTTGGAAGTTGGACTAAGTATTGAACATGCTTGATTACAATTGATTCTGTTGCAGTTAATATGGATAATAATTCATTGTCTTAGCTTAAATACATTCTTGAATATAATGGAAACAATCACTCTATCATTTGTATTAGCGTCTTGCAATATTAAATACATTCTTGAATATAATGGAAACAATCACTCTATCATTTGTATTAGCGTCTTGCAATATTAAATTCTTGAATATAATGGAAACAATCACTCTATCATTTGTATTAGCGTCTTGCAATATATCGTAAGGAATAAATACAGTTAGCTTCTTTTTATTCAATTTAACATGTATGAAAACTTAGACCAAGCCGTATTTAGTTTTGATAATATAACTGCATAAATAATGTGTAGTGATAGCCTAACCAAAAAGAGAAAATAAATGTAAAAACAAAAAAAACAAATTTGTAGAATACATGTTATACAAGAATAATATAAGAATAGGAAGTAGTATTTGTACAGCGCCCTTGAGGTGATTTTTCACAAAAACGGCGCTATAAAAATCATCCGATTATTATGACATGTTTCAAAAGCCACGCTTTCTTCATCAGGAGTATATAATAGTAAAAAAATAATAATGTCATGTAATAATAATAATATCATAATACGTGACATTATTGTTTTACGTATATACAAAGCGGTGAATACAAAGTAAATTATAATTAATTTATTAGTTAGTTAGTTAGTCACTCTTAGATGTGTCTAGTAGGAGGCGGTTGGTTATAAAAAATGGAATTAAGTTTAGTTTCTTTATTTTATGTTGATGTAGGTTAACTTATTTATAATTTTTTTGTTATTATTTAGAATAATTATATAGAACCCATAAAATATATTATTTGTAACTAACAAACTACTGAAAAAATCGATTCAGTGGTTAACAGGTTTGTTACATGATAAAACTAAGTGATTTGGGCATTTCTCCATTCCTCTTGCCATTTTCGAATAATCATTTATATCATCACATAAAGCAACCTTAATATTCCCTTTCTGTGCAACTTCGATATAGTTGTGAGTGTCTCTTTAATGTGACTTCTGTCCAGAAAAAATCTTGCATCTCCATAATGTGACAAATGCTATATTTGGCATGACTTGTCGCATTTAATTTTTCAAAGACCCAAACCTGTCTGGTTACGTCTAAAAGGGATCGAAATGACAATCTAGTCTCCTTTAATGGAAGCAATCTTCCCAACAAGCCCTCTATTGACATGCTTGGTGTAACCTTAAGTGACCAGCTCAGATATGGGGGCTCCATCGAAACCAGAGTAAATACTTTAATAGTATACAACTACTGACCCTGTACAAATCGCAAGTTTCGCAGCCACCTCTGGTCGGGATCCTCAAAATATCTGAAAAAACCCCTTTACTTTGTGCAGAAACGGGCGGTCCGTTTGATAGATTTGCCTATCTTAACAAACGGATTGCAATCTTTGGATAACAGACGTCAGGTGAGAATGCTGTGCTTGTTCTACCGATATTTTAATGGAAGAAACTACCGTCATTGATCCCTTCGGCACCGGTGCACAGTCGGGACATACGCCAAACGCGTGCCCTACATTTGCACATGGTTGACATTTGTCACATGAGAACGGGTCGCTTCTACAACTCGTTCTTGTGTTCAAAAGCTCGGCTGTGGAATGATCTGCCGCCCTCTGTTTTTCCTCCCTCCTACAACATGGATCTCTTCGAGACCCAGGTTCACGCCTTCCTATCCTCTAAAATACCCTCCACACAGCATCCCCAAAAATGATATAAGCCCTGAGGGAAATTATTTCCCTCAGGGCCTTCTGTGTGGAATTATTGTAAAAAAATATGAATATTATTTAAGATCGTCAGATGTATTATTAATTTCGTAACGAGAGTTGAAATGATGTACAGTTATTCTCCAACGGTGTGTGAAAGATCGTGCTGGCGGTAATTTCATTAAAATGAAGGTGGGATAAAAGTCGGTAAAACGGATCATCCGACCCCTCCATTATGCACACGTGTTACATTTCCGTTAAATTATATTACATAGATTTTATCCGTCGAATCATTTTCTTCGGGTATTTGGGTAAATTTCTACCAGAACTTTTTAGGTATGTACTGTTTATCGCGAGAAATCTGTGCGCAAATTATTAAATATTAAGTAATTATCCTATTTGACGAGAATATTCCGAATTATAATCAACCTTAAGATTTTGTTTATTAATTACGTATTGATTTCCTATTGGGAATCTGTTGGAAAAGAGATAATTTAAAAAAAAGAAAGATAAATACTCTCAGGTTCATAAAAATAAATAAAAAAATATGTCGATACGCGGAGGTCCAAAAAAATTCACTTTTTTTTACTCTCTTTATATAAAAACGCGTAAATATTGAAGAAGAACAGATATCATTTTTAATGTTAGTTTGAAATGACATTTGTCAGAAGTTTCAACTGTATAAAATGAATATTTAAAATACAGGTTGTTAGGTTCTTAGGTCGGGTTTTTTAAGAAAGAAAAAAACCTAAACTAAGAACCTAAAACCCATTGTATTTCAGCATATGTAAATATTTTTTATTTACTTTTTTGAATCTGAGAGTATTTTTCTTTTTTTTCGAATTATGTGTTTTTCTACCGAGTCCCAATAAGAAATAAATACCATTAATTCTTAACGTCCCGATGGGCTTTTATATATTTCAACATTTTACATTATTTTGTAGTTATATAAGTGTAACATAATACTCATATATTAATATAGTGCATGACGCAGAGAAGTTATAAATGGAAAGGTTTTTAATTCGCGGGTAATACTTTTTAAAAATAAAAATAGCAATAGCCTGATCTACACGATACATAATAAACAAGTTTAAAATATAATATAATAAGAGTGCATTGTGAATAAAATCAACGTGTTTTTATATTTCGGATGACGTAAAAATGTATGAAATTGCATAATATAGTTAAAGAAATATAGAGAAAGAAAAAAGAGGAACATGTTTTTGGATTGTAAATAAGTAAAAACGTAATAAAAAAATAAAAATTATACAACAGCTCTTATGCGATGATCTTATAACTGATGGAACATAAAAATATCGTTCAGGTATCGTTTAAACATGGATAAATTTATATTAAATATGTCTATGGCAGAGGTGAATTTGTTTCCAAGTATATGTAGGCGAGAAATGGCTACGTGTATTTTGTAGTTAGTCCCAGAATTACTGTTAGAGAATAATATATTTTCCGAGTTTCTCGGTGAGGTACTTTGAAGTTGATTAGTTGCAGGAGTTCACACGGAATAAATAATTATAAATAAGAAAGTTAAGTCAGTTATTTTTCTTCTTTTTTCTAGGGTATGTGTTTTGAGTGCATTAGTTTGCATAGTTTGTGAGAATTATAAGGGGGATACATTAATTAGGACATTCATACCGATATTGCTTACATTTACATTTTTATTACAAGGAAATAATATTATTTTAAAGGCAATCTTACCTTTCTACTACAGATATTGTTTTTTCTCACTCCACAATTTGACGATCTACTATCGAGTTATGGTATCACAAATCACAATGAAAAAAATATCACTTAATCTATATTATTAGCACAAAACATTTTCAATGTTTTAAGAATTATTTAATAAGGAAAATGAACAACTTGTAAAGTTATTTGGAAGTGGATAACAACGGTAAATGCTTTTCATTCGAGTCAAATTTAAATCGGCGATATGAAACGTAAAACTTAGAAAGCGCGCAATGTGTTGAAGTTCCCTACAAGCCTTCGGTTTAAACGTCGACAGTACACTGTTGGGTAAAATCCGTTCGCGTCCTACGCTCAGCGTTCGGCCATCTCCGCCAACGCTCGGCTGTTTTCGTCGCTTTGCAGAATTTTCAGGCAATGAAACTACAAGCGGGATTATTAACGATCTCAGTAAAGCCGAGAGATATAGCCCCGCTACAGGCTACAGGCTACAGGCTACAGGCTACGGGCGATGGGGTGCTAACTGCAGCAAGTGGTGTAGTAAGCCTGCAGTATCGATACAGATTCTATAGAGTCTTGCTAGTACAGGGTCCGACTTGATTATATTAAAAGTATATTATTTTTTTCACGAAAGAATATGCATTTGACGAAAAAAAAATAAAAACTTCAATTATTAGCATTATTTTCAAATATTTGTATGAGTATATTTTGCTTCCTATTTTTTGTTGTTTTAATTGTTTTAATATACGTGCAATGAGTGTGTGTGCAATATTATGAATGCCGGGTTCTTAATATACATTCTGTGCAATATCTTGACGAATTGGAATCTTTGTAGTACAGACTTTAGGTGGGAATGCTGTCTTTGATCCACTGCTATTTTAATGGAAGATACTCTGAGGTACTAGCGTCATTGATCTCTTCGGCACCGGTGCATCGTCGGAAAACGCGCCAAACGCGAGCCCAACATTTGCTCACGGTTCACATTTGTCACATGAGAACGGGTCGCTTCTACGACTCGTTCTGTATTCAACAGCTAGGCTGTGGAATCTCTGACACGAATGTGTGGTAAAATCATGTATGATCGTGTGAAAAATGTTGAGATTCGTAAAGAATGCAAGGCTGATGTAAGCGTAGTGAGCAAGATTAAGAAAGGGACGCTTAGATGGTTTGGGCATGTAGAGCGAATGAATGAAGAAAGGAGTGAAAGGAGAATATATGACGCTAATGTGAATGGAAGAAGAAACCGGGGACGTCCAAGAAAGACGTGGCACGATCAAGTGAATCAAATACTTGAGTCGGGCTATGTCAGAAGTCGGAATAATAGAAGAGAATGTATGAGACGTTGTATGAAAGTGAATGAAGCAAGAAGTGTACGCCAAGATCGAATTGTTTGGCGGTCCGTCCTCTCTGCCTACCCCTGCGGAGTAACGGCGTGATGGTTAGTTAGTTAGAGTTACTGTAAAAAAAACCTTACAATATTAATCTTTATTAATGTGTAATGTTCGGAATTTAAACAATAATATAGCATTATGAGAGATAATTATTTAAAGCATTATTTTAATATTAGTAATATTTGGTATTACCATTCTTGAATTTGATTTAAGTTTTTGCAGACGATCTACTTACATGACAGAATAGAAATCCTCTTGGCGCTGGGCCCAAAGGTCATGTGGTAAAAACCCGGCAAGGACAAATTAAAAAAAATCGTAATATGTATGGTTTGATTCACATACTTTATCGTCGTATTAGTGTCACTAACAATGGCTTGGGCTACATTGGATTCCAGATCTGTTTCAGATTCTTCCATCCTTTTTCTTACACATTTTCCCAATATCTACACACAGTATTGCTTAGCTAAGCTAATAGTGTGTGTTAATAGGGTAGTACTTACCTAAAGTCATTTATAGAATAAGTATTTTTTTCACGCACGGTGCGCACATGCGTCCACAGCCCGCAACACTATAAATAACTAAATGTGTGACAAATGTATTTAAAATATCAATTAAAAACTTCTTAAGCTTTTTTTATCCTCATCTTATAAATATTATCCTAACAATTATTAATATTTCAAATAAATACGAACTCTTCTTGTGCCACCAATATTTTAATAAATGTAGCATTCATAGAAAGGGAGGATAAAATAGCAACTGTAAAAATAATATGTTCTCTAAATTTTCTAATAAATCTTAAGCGACCTGCAAGGTAAGTATGTCTTTCGGTATCTTTTTGTACATAATTAGATAGAGAATATGAAGTAATATTTCTACACCGCCCTTGAAGTGATTTTTCACAAAAACGGCGCTCTACAAATCATCCAATTACTTGATGCGTAACGGAATTCAATACTAAATGCATTCTAGCCCCTCGGTAAAAAGTAATTGGATTTTATTTGGTTCCTGTTCCGCGAGGGCAAGAATTCCGCCCGTTACTGCGTCGCTCGCGGCAGAACAATACCGGAATTGGAACCGTCAGGTTGTGTGTTTAAAAGGAAGAGCTACTTGCCATTGGCAAAGGCCGCCTACGCGTGGGAGAGCGTTATCACGCTTACCTTGCATTGGGCAATGTAAACTTCTCGTACTTGAGACACCGCTGGACATAACAATCTAGCTAGTAATGTCTATAAACAGTGTTAAACTCCAGGCGACCTATTAACTGCTAGCCGCGTGAGTTGGTGTGTTCCCAGCTTTACGCATCTATGATGGGAGGACGTGAGCCTCGACGCCATGGATCATGTAAGCTGTATCTAACCTATTAATAAATAATAATAAATTATTTATTAATTGATAAACTAAAGTTTTTAAGACAAGATTTTTGTGCATACGCAAAGGGTAACAATTATTTTTATAAACAATAATTATTAGCCTGAAACACTCATCCAAATTGAAAAAACCTTCCGAAAAAAGATAAATGTCGCCGACAGGACTCGAACCTGCACCCTTCTTATTGCCGGTCAGATGCTCTACCGTTGAGCTACGTCGGCTTATCGCAAACCCGCCAAGTTAATCAATATATACTAGTGTTTCATTCAATAATTACTGTTTTTATCTGACCGCTTCCTCGCATATACTCCTTACTTTATTCACATTCATACATCTCAATATATATCATACATACTCTCCTGTTATTAGGACTCTTAAGGCGATATACCAGGCACAACTGAAAAAATGTCATTTATTAATCGAATTTTAGACGTGTCGACTCTTTTCCACAAAAAAACATCAATTGATTTTGAAAGATTGTTATTTTATTTAGCATAGTAAGTTTTAAATTTTGAAAAATTATCAACCTATTTTTATATAATAAAGTTCTTCTATTAGTCGTTGGGCAGATTTTATATTTTCAAACGAACGTTTGTTTTGAAACACACATATTTCATATCATTTAATGATACGGTATTATTAATCAATACATTATCTAGCTTGGCCAGTATTCGGAATTCAATTTTACTTTAAATAAAATTATGAATAAAATATTTCGAGCATATGTTTTGCTAAGAAATTCCTTCAATTTGTCCATTTATTTACAGACGTACTAATCGACATATTTCAGAATTTCTTACACATTTTATTTAGATATTATTAAATAATAAGACATAACTAGAAAAAAAATAATGAAAAAAATATAGTATTTTAATAAATTTACCAGCTCGCGTTTGCCGCTAGCCGGACACGTATTTTACACCGGCCAAAATCTCAGAATCTGCCAAGATCTGGCAATAGATGGACGTGTCTGTTCGCGGCGCTCTGATTAGCAACATTTTTTAGGAATTATTTGGTTAATAATGGGCAGAAAAACACCAAGTTAGAGATCTTTCACCAGAAAACAGAAGTCACTATAACAAAAACTTTTGGAAATAACGTTTTGAATAAAAACATTGATTAGCGATATTTAATAATATAGGTACACACATTATACCGTATAGGGTAGTCTGAACGAATCAGTGGTATTCAGTCAGATTTTTTACTATGCGTACTTATAATTTTAATAACATAATTTAGCCATAATTATGTGTTGTTAATTTTCACTTGTAAGAATCAAATAAATTGTTTTTTTTATAGCTGAATCTACGTATACGTATATATATATATATATATATATATATATATATAGAGATCCCCTCTCGTACTATGTTGATCAGACGCGACGGTACGCCAGGAATTTGTTGATCCGGAGGAATTTGTTGATCCACTCTAATTTGTTGATCCAATACCAAATCAGGCATATAAACGTTGATCCAAAAGATCAACTTTCGTCACATAGATTTTGCTGTAAACCACGCCCATTTTTCCATCACATATACATTTTACACTTTTCCCTTTGTTGATACGATTTGAATGAACCAATCAGGACGCTTTGTTTATCGAAGGCGTGCACGTGGTCCTTCACCGTGCTCATTTGTTGATACGATTTAAATCATAGTGCTTTGCTTATCAACTGGTATATCTGGTTCTTAGCGAGTATGGGTACCGCCGCCCACTACCTCGACGATTTTTTTGCAAATACCGCACAAGAGTCCCAACTGCTTCTAACTTGGGAGATTCAATTTCGGAGGCAGGTGTAGGCACCAACACCCAGGAACCATTTAATGGATAACCAACACCTCTGCCATAAATCACATCAAGTGGTTCGCTATGTTTGGTGACTTAGCAGGGTGCCCAGGTTCATCCGGGTGAGATTTGTACATGTCTTAACAGTAGAGTATGTATGAAATGATGTATGATTTTTCTATGTGAATACCGCACAAGAGTCCCAATCGCACAAGAGTCCCAATCGCACAAGAGTCCCAACCGCACAAGAGTCCCAACTGCTTTCAACCTAGGACTTTTAATTTGAAAGGCGGGTGTAGGTACCGCCGCCCCAGGATTTAATGGATAAGCAACACTTCTACCATAGGTCACCCCAAGTCGTTTGTAAAGTTTGGTGACTTAGCAGGGGTGTCCGGGTCCATGGGGGGTTAAGTTTGTGCACGTCTTAACAGTAGAGTTTGTATGAAATAATATATGATTTTCCAATTAGAATTCCGCACAAAAGCCCCAACTGCACAAGAGTCCCAACTGCACAAGAGTCCCAACTGCTTTAAACCTGGTAGATTCGATCTAGGAGGCAGGTGTAGGTACCGCTGCCAAGGGAACCATTTAATGGATAACCACACCTCTGTCATAGGTCTCACCAAGTGGTTAGATTCGTTTGGTGAATTAGCAGGTGTGCCGGGTTCATGGGGGTTAAGTTTATGCACGTCTTAACAGTAGAGTTTGTATGAAATGATATTTGATTTTTCTATGAGAATTCCGCACAAAAGTCCCAATTGCACAAGAGTCCCAACTGCTTTTAACCTGGTAGATTTGATTAGGGAGGCAGGTGTAGGTACCGCTGCCCCGGGAATCATTTAATGGATAACCAACACCTCTGCCATAAATCACATCAAGTGGTTCGCTATGTTTGGTGCCTTAGCAGAGGTGCTCGGGTTCATGGGGGTTAAGTTTGTGCACGTCTTAACAGTAGAGTTTGTATGAAATGATATATGATTTTCCAATGAGAATTCCGCACAAAAGTCCCAACTGCACAAGAGTCCCAACTACACAAGAGTCCAAACTGCACAAGAGTCCCAACTGCTTTAAACCTGGTAGATACGATCTAGGAGGCAGGTGTAGGTATCGCTGCCAAGGGAACCATTTAATGGATAACCACACCTCTGTCATAGGTCTCACCTAGTGGTTAGATTCGTTTGGTGAATTAGCAGGGGTGCCGGGTTCATGGGGGTTAAGTTTGTGCACGTCTTAACAGTAGAGTTTGTATGAAATTATATTTGATTTTTCTATGAGAATTCCGCACAAAAGTCCCAATTGCACAAGAGTCCCAACCGCACAAGAGTCCCAACCGCACAAGAGTCCCAACTGCTTTCAACCTGGTAGATTCGATCTAGGAGGTAGGTGTAGGTACCGCTGCCCAGGGAACCATTTGATGGATAACCAACACCTCTGTCATAGGTCTCACCAAGTGATTAGATTCGTTTGGTGAATTAGCAGGGGTGTCCGGGTTCATGGAGGTGAGATTTGTCCAGGTGTTAATAGTAGAGTTTGCATGAAATGATATATGATTTTTCTATGAGAATTCCGCACAAAAGTGCCAACCGCTCAAGAGTCCCAACTCCCTTCAACCTGGGAGATTCAATTTGATGGTTTTTAATTTAATTTAAAGTCCACCATGATGCTTATTTTGAAAATATATTTTTTTTTATATTATATTTCAGAGTATTTTAAGTAGATGGGCCAAAACTTTTTTTTAAATCACCGCTATCCCCCAAATAATTGTTAAAGGTGCATCTAAAAACGCAAAAAAACAATTTGTTTAAGGGCCTCTATTTCATAACGTAATAGAAAAATGGATAAATTACTTTTAATACGATATAGATATACATACTAGATATTTACTATACTTTTTGATTAAAAAAATATCATTAGTCTTAGGTGAGTATTTTGGCCTCAAATCCAAAATTAAATTTTGTTTGAAACAGGCCGCGCAGCCGTTCCTCTTAACAATCAAGTATGTATGAAATGCTGTATGATTTTTCTATGCGTATACTGCACAAGAGTCCCAACTGTTTGCAACTTAGGAAATTGAATTTAGGAGACGGGTGTAGGTACCGCCACCCCGGGAATCATTTAATGGATAACCAACACCTCTGCTATAAGTCACCCCAAGTGATTCGCTAAGTTTGGTGATTTCGCAAGGGTGCTCAAGTTTATGGGGTGAGGTTTGGCCTCCCCAACCAGACTCTTTCGACCCATCATTGCCTAGTACCAGTGACAGTGGGATGGATGGATTCATACGTCACTCCTGGACGCACTGACCCTCAGATTCGTACCCACCCCTCATACCTTTTTCTTGCCCTGAACTTCCTTCCTTTCCCTTAAAATACCTTCCACACAGCATCCCCAAATATGATATTGGCCTTGCATATATGTGGACTTAAAGTAAAAAACATCTGGAGCCAGTATATATGTTGTGTTAATTGACTAAATTGTAAAATAACACATATTTATCAAATGAAATTGCTTAAATGGCTTTTGCCGTGTTTGACCAGATATGAATAGCCAGGTACTTCCTAACCTTCCTCTACCCATCAGCCTCACAACATACCCCATTTTGGGGTACAAAAGTCTTACTTGCTCGAGCGGTGCTCACATGAATAAAAGTGAGTTAGGTACGCTATAATTTGTTTTCATTATTTAATGTTCAAACGATGAAACAGTTTTACTAAAATTTATAATAAAAATAAAACCGTGCAAAACATATTTTTAAAAATAAGTTTAAAAAAAATGATTATTAAATAATGTTGGCGATAAACCGTTTTACTAAAATTTATAATAGAAAAAAACGTGGAAAAATATTTAAAAAGAAAAATTAATAAAATCGGCACAAGTTGGATTTGACCTGTAACCACCGTAACTAATCAATAATTTGGTGACCGACGTAACAGCTCACCTAGTTGTCTGGTGGTGGAAATTGCTAATTTTAGCTATTTATAGTGATTAATTGTTATTTTTGTGAAAAATCGTTTATTATAAATTTATTGTTTGAGGACTGTACGATTTATGATTTTGTATAAAAATTGCTTGAAATGGCTTACGCCGTCTTTGGTGACCAGATCTGAATAACCAGGTACTTCCCCATCTTCCTCTAACCAATCTCCTTCTCATCTCTTCTGCCATCAGCCGCACAACATACTCCAATTTAAAATATAATAAAAAAATTAAAGTAATAAATTTTAACAAAATTGTTTTAAGTTTACCATATATAACTAACTAATCATCATGCCGTTTCTGCAGGGTTAGGCAGAAAAGACCGCCACACAATTCTGTCTTGGCACACACTCCTTGCTTCGTTCATATTCATACATCTTATACATACTCTTCTGTTATTCAGATTGATATGGCCGGACTCAAGTATTTAGTCGTATCATTTAGTATCAATATTACGTCCAAGATGAACAATTAACTTCATCAATGAGGAGACAAATTAATTTGATCTCCTTTGAAGGCTTAATGTAATTTATTAGCCGAATGAAAAAATATTAACAAATCTCAAATGAAACATTAAACAAAAAAACCACATCGTAATGACGGCGTGGAATAATACCTACTTACATATAACTTAGATAATGCAAATTTGAACGGAAATTTTGAAAATTTTTGTTGCGGAAACAAAGGAACGGAATAATAATATGAACCTTTCTAATCACAAATATCTCTTTTATTGAGTTAGGCTAGAAATAATCTAGTTTTAAATAAAATTCAAACTATGTTTTATCGGCGATATCAAACATATTTTTTACGCGAAAGAAACAATCTTCTAATGAGCGATTAATTGTACTATTTTCTCTTACATTAAAAAAAGCTTATAGTTTAACCCAATATAATACTAAAAAAAAATATTACGTAGGTATAGAAAAAATATGTTTCCTACTTACAACAATCCCATAACTTTTTTTTAACTCTTTTTATCAAAAGCATTCACTTGTGAATGGAGAGGAACTCACACTAATAAGTAGGTACCTTATTGGAATATAAATACCAAATAGAAATGAAATTTATAAAAATAAAAATAAGTTTCTTATGCTGACAATTTGTAATTTTAATAATTAATATTAATTGCACTAATTAATATAAATTCCAATTGTTAAGTGTTTTAGTGAATACAACATTTAATTCCTAACTTTTATTTTATTTATACCGTCCCCTTTATAGAATATTATAAAATATCTGAATTTTAACAATTTTCTACCACCTTACAAACTGTTCTTTCGTTGCTCAAGTTGACAAAAATGTGTATAGTTTGTTGTCTTTCCAACGCATACACACACTATTTGAAAGAAGAGAGACCTCATAATTATTGTATCGCTCCGCACCATCTCGCCCGCTACAAGCGGGCGACTACCGTGGATTTTAGGGAATTCCTTTATAAGGGAGAGTTCAATTTCTGAACAACGGTTATTTGCTCAACGCCGAGAAACGCTGGCGGCTTGAATGTGGGACTGAGAGAATTCGTAGATTTGCGTTCTCTTTCCATGTGATGACCCCCCCCCCTTCTCCCCGCCCGGCCCAAACCACGTTCAAAATCTTCGTTGTACCTACATACATATTCATTTCTGGATCAACCTGTATCTAGAAACTGAATATACATTCATTTCTAGATCAACTTGTATCTAGAAACTGAGAATACATCAAACGGAGCAACGAAAGGAGAATAAATGAGTAAAAAAAACCTATCAACTTGTATCTAGAAACTGGGAATACATCAAACGGAGCAACGAAAGAAGAATAAATTAATAAAACATATATGATCAACTTGTATCTAGAAACTGAATACACATTCATTTTAGATCAACTTGTATCTAGAAACTGCGAATACATCAATCGGAGCAACGAAAGGAGAGTAAATAAATAATAAATAAATTGAACGTATGCTCAAGGAGAATAAATGAATAAAAAATAAATTGAACGTATGCTCAAGTCGGTGCTTGAAAATAGACTGTAAGATTAATTTGAAGAAACTCAAATTAGCTGATCTAACAGACAATGAAATCTCTATACGTTTATTTTATTTTATTTATTAAACTTAAAATAGTTCCACTTCATGCGGTCTAATATAAACTTTTTTATATCCTACTCTCAATATTCTTAATTTAGGTACCTATTTTTTTTTTAATTCAGTGTTTACTAAGCTATATACAAATTGATGCCTTTATTATTATTATTATTATTTAGGAGTAACAGTAAACAATTTTGTGTTTGGGATTTTTTTTTTGTCTAATATCTTCTTTCTTTCTTGTATGGTATGTGTGGAAGTTTTTATTGTAATACAGTTTGTCTCTAAAGTAAGGTGGTTGTAAATTGTTAATATTCTATTTTTTATATTCTATAAAGGGGACGGTATTAGAAATTAAGTGTTTTATTATTTAAAACAATTAATAATTAGAATTAATATAAATTAATACAATTAAAAGTTGACAGCGTAAGATAATTAAAAAGTTTTTTATCTAATTCTCATCTATATTTGGTATTTATATACCAAGAAGTGTAAATTCGTCTCCATTTACAAGCGAATGCTTTTGATACAATATAATAGTACAAAAAAGGTCATGGGATTGTTTTAAGTAGGAAACACATTTTTCTTATAACTACATAATTATATTTTTTAGTATTATCTTGGATTAAACCATAAAATATTTAATTATATAATTAATAATGACTCCACAAAGTTATCAATCATTTGAAGAAAACATAAAATATTTTTTTAATATATGAGAAAATATCACAATTACTCGCTTATTAGAAGATTTCGCGTAAAAATAATTTTTGATATCGCCAATAAAACAGTGTGAATAAAACTATATTATTTCTAACCTACCTCAATAAAAGGTGATTAGAAAGGTTCATATTATTATTTCGTTGATAAAGTTAATTGTTCATCTTTGAACGGAATATTTTTATTCCTTTGTAACTTATACGATTGTTAAAAACAATTACCACATATTTTTGTAACAGAATAAATTATCCAAAATAATACCATCTTATCATTTTGAATAAGAGAAATCGTTCTCAAATTAATTGCATTTTGTCAGCGCGCTAAAGGTGATATTTAAAAAGCAACATGTCCTCCCGCCGAAAAGCCGGGCTCAGCGGTGAACAACGCCGGCGGCTGGACTGTAGGACTGAGAGAATTCGTAGGTTAGCGTTCTCTTTCCGTGTGGCGAACTCCCCCCCTCCCCCCTCTCTCCCCGCACGCCTCAACCCATGTTTACAATCTTCGTTGTACCTACATACATATTAATTTCTAGATCAACTTGTATCTAGAAACTGAGAATACATCAAACGGAGCAACGAAAGGAGAATAAATTAATAAAACATATATGATCAACTTGTATCTGGAAACTGAATACACATTCATTTTAGATCAACTTGTATCTAGAAACTGCGAATACATCAATCGGAGCAACGAAAGGAGAATAAATTAATAAAACATATATGATCAACTTGTATCTAGAAACTGAATACACATTCATTTTAGATCAACTTGTATCTAGAAACCGCGAATACATCAATCGGAGCAACGAAAGGAGAGTAAATGAATAAAAAATAACCGTTAAACTGGAGCAAATTTCTTATATTTTGATGACGAACATACCGACTGGGGTCAGTTGCAAACTGACAACCTTGGTAATGATTAAGGCACTGTTGCCAACTCGTGCAGATGTGTCCCACCGGAGCCAAGATAAACGGTGTTAAAGGTAGATCAACAAAGGTCATGTAAATCTTACTAGATCAACATAGTACGGGAAGAGGTGATTATATATATATATATATATATATATGTAGAATAATTTTCTCGATTTACCCGCGTAATGTAGTCCTTAGAAGGACTTTTTAACTCCTGACGTTTCGGACAAATCACATTGTCCATCTTCAGAGGCCTTATGTCTTGAGTTTTGTTTTGAACAGATCGCTTGAGCGTGTCCGTTCAATCCAAAAGTCAAAACCTAAGTGGTTGCAAATCATTTTAATTGTCTAGGACGCAGAACGCGTGTAGATAAAGGGGTGGGGGTAGGGGTGGGGCATTTAATAGGCTGTTTACGCATAGTAACCGGGTTATTTTTATTTAAGCAAGTTGAGGGTAATTCTAATAATTTTGGAAGTGATGTTATCGGGGAATTTTGATCGATTATGACTTTCCAAGTGTCGGGAATTCTAATTGAGTCATTTCTAGTATTCATATTGTTTTTATGTTTATGAATTTCGATGGCTTCGTGGTAAATTCGTCTTGTTTCATTGAAAAGGCTGGCTATTGTCGTGGTATTATCAAAATCTATTTTATGACCTTCATTAAGGACGTGTTGTACTAAGGATGACGTTAAGCGTTTATTGGTGACATCTACTTTATGTTCTGCGATTCTACATGATATTTTTCTATTACTCCGTCCAATATATACCTTTTCACATGCTCCACAAGGTATTTTATAAATACCATGTGATTCAAGTGGAATGTGATCTTTCGGACTTCTTAACAGAGTCGAGATTTTATTATCCGATTTATAAATTGTTTTGATTTTATTCTTTCTGAGGATTCGGCTAATTTTATCTGTTGAGCCTTTAATATATGGAAGAATGGCTATTGAGAGGGGTGGCTCTTCTGGTTCAAGAACAGATTTTTCATCTTTTACTATGGATTTGTCTATTAAATATTTGGAGAAGCCGTTTGCTTGAAGAGCGTTACTGAGAAAATTTAATTCCTCCTGGATATGATCTTTATCCGCTAGTCGTTTTGATCTCGTGACTAATGTGTTTATAACTGATGACAGCTGGGAGGGGTTATGGTTTGAGTTGGCGTTTAAATATCTATTTGTATGTGTCGGTTTTCGATATACCGTGTGGCCAAGGCTGCCATTATTCTTCTTTTTTACTAGAATATCGAGAAATGGGAGACAGTCGTTTTCTTCGATTTCCATGGTAAATTTGATATTCTCGTGGATGCTATTTAGATGAACGAGAAAGTTATTTAATTCTTCGTTTCCGTGTGGCCAAATTATGAATGTATCATCTACATACCGACACCAAAGTGACGGTTTCAAGGGAGCGTTCTCTAATGCCTTTATTTCAAAATACATCATGTAAATGTTTGCGATTACTGGACTGAGAGGCGAGCCCATGGGAGCCCCTTCAGTTTGTTTATATATTTGTCCCTCAAATTGAAAGTAAGTATTTTTAAGACAGTGTTCCGTTAGAGTGAGGAAGTCATCGGGAAAGTCTAGTTTATATTTAATTAGATCTAATGCCTCGGTGATTGGTATTTTAGTGAACAAAGAGACTACATCGAAGCTGACTAAAATGTCACCTTTGTTTAGAATTCTGTTTTAGAATTCTGTTGGAAATAATTGAAATAAAATGCTCAGCATTTCGTACGTACGAATCGGCCTTTTCAACAAAAGGCTGGAGTCGTTTGGCTAGAAAACTTGCCAATGTCTGGGTAGGTGATCCACATGAGCTGACAATAGGTCTGAGGGGTGTGTTTTGTTTATGAATCTTTGGAAGACCGTACATTTTTGGACAACGTGAAGACTTCTCCCTTGGGATAAGCATCTTCTTTAAATCAACATCAATTTCAGTGGCCATGATTTTAGTTTTTGTGGTTTTCTCAAGATATGTAGTGGGGTCGTTTTTATTAATTTTATAAATGGGATCAAGTAGAATGTCGCGCATTTTTGAGGTGTAATCGCTTGTGTTCATTCACAAAACTCAAGACATAAGGCCTCTGAAGATGGACAATGTGATTTGTCCGAAACGTCAGGAGTTAAAAAGTCCTTCTAAGGACTACATTACGCGGGTAAACCGAGAAAATTATTCTACATATATATATATATATATATGTATATATAAATTAACCAATGACATACAAAATACAAACAGATTTATTTTGTGTTAAATAGGGTTATACAAAACAAACCTTTATCAACTACATACTCCTAAATCTAAAGTAATTAATTTAATAGTGTCCACCAAGTTAACCATGCATAAAGGCAATACAAGACATGCCTCTATTATATTTACATATTTACTTACAGCTACAAGTATTAATTTAATTTTTATTCACTTGTCACTGATTCAAAACACAAACATAAAAAAATACCTAATTATAATAAATAATAAGAAATATTTCAATTTTCCATATCCTGTAATTTCAAGTCAAGTCATGTAATTTCATGCCATGTCATGTAATTTTATGTCAAATCATTCAATTTCATGTCACATATAATTTCATGTCACATCATGTAATTAATTGTATTAGAAATTAAATAAAAACATTATTATTATTATTATTATTATTAATGTAATGTTATTTCAAAGCAAATCTTATAAATTTCTTGTAAAATTATGTAATTTAATGCCATGTGATTTCATGGCATATCATGTAATTTTATGTCTCGTAATTCCATACTAGGTCATATCATGCAATAAATGTAATTTCACGTTATGTAGTTTCATGTCATGTCATTTCGGGTTATTTTGTGTCGCTTGATGTCATAAATTTTTTGCTGGTTTAGACATGTCTATCGATTACTATTATTTAAGGTAATAAAGTACCTTTATATATGTATAGCCTATTAGTATATGTCGGGTTATGTCATATAAATATCATTTCTTCGTATTATTTATCACTAGTATCTACTTAATTTCCAGATTACAATAAATCCACATTTGCAGATGTGGATTTATTGTAATACATACATTCCTTTATTTTTGCACAATACACCAGTATTACATGTCATGTCACATTGATTATTACACTTGCAAATTCGGTAACTTAATATTAAAAAAAAAAAAAAAACTTTGTATGGTACTTTGTTCTCATAGTATTTTTTTGTATTGTAGGTGAATTATGTTTAAAATCTGATATTTGTTGCAAATAATAGTAATAGTAATAATAATAATAATAATAAAATAAAAAATAATAATAATTGGATTACTTCTATAGCGCCGCTTTCATGGGAAAATCACCTGAAGGGCAAAACTGGTAATATTACAAGAGGTCATTAAAAATAGAGCCTTCATTTTGAAAAAAAAAACAGAAAGCCAAGTAATTTTATGCATCTTGCCTGTAATATTCCTTTTTCGTATGCATCTGTAAAAATCAATAACTTTCAAAGCTGAATTTTGCAATTTTGTCAACCCCAAATTATTATAAACATCAAAACCAGTAAAATTCAAATAAATAATTCACTTTACCGCAATGATCTTGTGGTTTTTAATGCATTCATATTAAACCATAGTCTTTCTATTTCAGTTGATTTGTGAAGTAACAATTAATTACAGGACATACTATAAGCAAATAACAGTTTTCTTCATTTATCTCAAAATGAATACTTTTGGAGGTTACTGACTTTGCAAGAAGTACATTAATTATCAAATCAATGTATTCATATGTCATTAATATCTACTGTAGGTTTAAGACTTCATGTAAAAACGTGTTAATAAAGTCAATTCAATACATAACTTTATGTACGTACAACTTAAAACTAGTACATGGGTGCAATGAAAATTTTAGATTTTATGAAAAACAGAGGGAACAAAGAAGACAAATTCATAGAGAAGAAAAATGATTTAAAACTGAGGTAGACGTTTATCTCTCCAAACGTAAAACAGTCAGTTTGAGTATTTAACTAACTATCAGGCTATATCTCTAAAGATGTAGGTGAAGAGGATGGTACACTGCACAATACAGGGTGCGAATGATGCAGTTGTTAAGTTTATGGAAGAAAGGTCTACACAACATTTCAATGATAAATAAATATTTTCAATAATTAATAAACCTCTTCAATCATAAATAAACTTCTTTAACCATAAATGTGCAAATTAAACATTTTGGATAGTGAAAAAAAATTAAATTTAACTCATAAATAAACATTTTCAATCGTTAACCCCTTCACATGAGCGGAAAATTCAATTGCATATAAAAATAACCAGGAACTACTGCACGGCACGGCTCATCAGCGAGCTTCACTACACAGTGGCACTGGTGGCGCAATAAACTCTCACAGCACATTCGTACATAAGTAAAAAATATATATATATCCGTGAGTTAGAGGGAATAAACATTTTCAATCATAATTATACAATTTCATTAATATTGTAATAAATTTTTGATCTTAAATAAACATTTTAAATATAAATAAAATGTCAATAATAAATAAGCTTCAATTTACTGGAATAACTTAATTATGAATCTCATTGAAACATTAATCATTGAAGAAGACCATATTGACATATCTCAAAATGAAATATATTCCAATAATTTGAATATTCTTTTTAGACTTGTAGAAAAAGTCAATAGATGTCCATTACAAACAAAAATCGGATCTATATAACCGAAACACTATCTGGATTGCAAATATTATTAGGGTAAAACTTTGTGATCATACAAAACGGTAGCAGTCAATAATATGAGAATTAATTGAGGATAATATTGGTAAGATTTAAATTTGAAGCATGATATCGATAAACTGAACAGGCATCATTGGTTCAGTGGTTAGAACTTTGTCCCGGTAAGACAGAGGTCCTGGGTTCGATTCCCAGATGCGACTAATACCTTTTTATTTTGTGTGTCCTTTTCTGTTTCACGTTTTATTTTGAGATTTGCTAGTATGAGCTTCTTCAGAGATTAAATAAATAAACCTTTCAATCATGAAAAAAGAGTTTTCCTTAATTATTAAAAAATTTAAATCATGCATAAAACGTTTTCAATCGTACATAAATATTTTCAATCACGAACTGTATTGGATAAAAGGGACTCATACATTGATCTATTAATACATTTTTACCCTCTAAGTGTCCTAGATGTTCTGGGTTCTTAATTCTAAAGAAATAATAAAAGTAAGTAAAACATAATGTATATAATTATACAGTTCTAAAGATATTACAATCACTGTTAGTAATCGAATGGAATGATATCAATTTTTGTTAAATTTAGTTAGTTATGTGAGGGCATGTGAATCTTTAAGAGAACCACGTCGTAGGAGAAAGGAAACACAAAAGTTCATTCGTCATTACGCTGTTGAGGTATTGAGCATTCTCATGTAGTTGATGTGCATATACTGCGATGAAATCAATTAATCAAGATTTTCAGAGCACCTTCCATTGAAGTACAAGTAAAACACAACACTCGTTCCTGTTTGTTCTCCAACAAGATAAGGAAATCAATCGAAATGTTTGCTCAATTTTGCACAGAAAAACATTTTATCTGGTACCATTAAGCTTAAAGAGTTTTTGCTTAACTGCGGTTCCGGTTCTCTCGGATGACAGCTGTCATTCAGCGAATGACATTCTTTAAAAATATAGATATTTGCGAAGAAAGAAACACAATATCATCATAAGTGTTAACTGTAAACATAATTGATGAGTCATTTGTAGCAGAATAATGTTATTAAATGAAACAACTTAACAGAATTGCGATGTTTGTGAAGTGCCTATGTGAAAAGACCAAAATGTCAGATAAAAGTGATTTAAAATCTAAAAATTATAATAAACTACAAGTGCAGAGTAAGTAATAATAAACCACACGTGTTAAGTATGTGTGATGCACCTATAATTTTTAATAATAATAATGTGATAATTAAAAGTCGTTTAAAAATGTATTGTCTTTGAGATGTAATCGGAATCGCAGTTAAGCAAAAATGTCTTAAAAAGAACTGGAAACAGGTCACAGAGGTGCAGTGGGTAGAAGACTCAACAGCAGAGTGCACTTACGATTTGTATGAAGAAAGAACAAACAAAACCAACCTTCATTCAAATAGATTGAGTACTTTAAATTTAAGCGTATGAGCATTATAGCATGGTACATGTTACAAATGAATCTGTAGGTGGTAACGGTAATACAAAATATATATTCAATGATGATTCATTTAAATCGACGTGAATTCATATATGGATACACTACTAGCTATTACAGTTACATCCCGGTATTTGCTTTCACAATTTAATGCTACAACAGTTTCTATAAGAGACAGGCTGTTTTAATTTTTATTGTTTATATTGATGGAACATAATTAATTATAAAGGAAAATTCCCGTGCCGAGACAGACGTAGAATGTACTTAAATCTATATTTATAAAAATCAATGTAAGTTTGTGTGTTTGTTTGTCCTCGATTTTCTCGAAAATTACTGGACCGGTTTCACTGAAAATAGCACAGTTTGTTCTTATTAGTGCCAGGAAGGTTTAGAGAGTAGTTTGAATGAAATCCAATATGTAAAACTGTTGATATAACATTTTAAAATTAGTATGAAAAACATTGAAACTGCCATGTTTTATTTAGGTTAGCCCATAGATACAACTCTCTGGTTAGCCACAGATTGCATATTCAAAAGAAAAAGGTTTTTTTGACCATGTGTGATTCTGTGAAAAATGTTGAGATTCGTAAAGAATGTAAAGCTAATGTAAGCGTAATGAGTAAGATTAAGAAAGGAACGCTTAGATGGTTTGGGCATGTAGAGCGAATGAATGAAGAAAGGAGTGTAAGGAGAATATATGACGAAATGTGAATGGTAGAAGCCGGGAGGACGCCCGAGGAAGACATGGCATAATCAAGTGAATCAAATACTTTAGTCGGGCAATGCCAGAAGTCGGAATAACATAAGAGAATGTATGAGACAATGTATGAATGTGAATGAAGCAAGAAGTGCATGCCAAGATCGAGTTGTTTGGCGGTCCGTCCTCTCTACCTATCCCTGCGGTGAAACGACGTTAGTTAAAAATTGGATTGCAAATGACTGGAGAAAAAGATAGATTCAAAATTGAATGGGCACATCTAAGAATGTGTTCTAAAGCAGTTAGCAATAATTGGATGACCAATTTTAATAACACAATGTTTTGTTAATAAGTTCAGATTTATTAAGTGTTACTAATTGTCTAGTCGTAGCTGGTATTTAAAGTGTCTTTGTCCAAAAGCAGTTTTACTAAAAGGAGTTTGGAGATTATTTTTTTTTTTTGGTTCATGAATTATGTAGTTTGTGTTGATTTGTATTGTGCTTTATTATTTTGGTGGAAAATTAACCAGAATGTTTCTCGCAAAGAGCTGCTTTATGTCCATAACGTTGATGATATCGAAGATCGTATCGGTACTGGTAGAAAGCGGGAGATTTAGAAATATTTGTATGATTAATTTTTGGGCTTGATGGGATCGAGTGTTATGTCAGTTTTACTACACTAATGTATGTATGTTAGTATGAAATCTACAGTAAAAATTTATTCAATTTCATATTTCGTTTGTCCACCCACCAACAAACAAATCATTTCAATATTTAAAAGCATTACACGCCGAAGGTATTTTTTTTCTAAAATATTTGAATAAGCGCCATCTGCGAGCGCGCGTATTACATTTCGTTTGGCCTCAGGGGCCCAAAAGATTTACAAATTGTATTTCCCATATTTTTTTCTGATGAAGTAAATAGAAAAAAATATATATATACTTCCAGACGCTGATGAAGTTTGCATTTTTTCTAACCCGGATATGAGTTAAGATTTAATTTAGTACTTTGAGAAGAACTTCTAGCGTTAATGTCAGGCACTAAAATATTTCTTTTGATTTGAGTCACTCTCGTATTTACTACTTTTCCAAGGATCTGGGGAAGTTGTTATTGCCAATCAATATTTCTATTGGTACGGTTGACATGGTAAGTGATTTTACAATATTGATAATGGAACATTATTGGCAATCAATATTTCATGCACGGTAATAGGATATTGGTAATTGATTTTTCAACCAGTATCGGTACATTTTTGGTAATCACTGTATCTATTGTGTTTCACATTTTACAGACAATGTGTCGATTATTTACAGAACATTATTGATGGCAACATACGAGTATCTCTTCGGTAATAGTCGTTATCGTAATTTGTTGACAAACAATACACCTGTTCTAAATCGAACATTATTGGTAAGTGATGGGCCGTAATTGATAATGGGTTATTGTTTGTAAGTAAGTGGTTTGCCAGTTGGAAATGGTAATTTTTTAGATTTTTGTTATGTCAGTCGGTAAGGAGACATTTTTAACCGGAACGCCAGTAGGCATTGTGGCATTATTGATAAATGATTTTGCATTTGGTAAGTGTTGATAATGGAACACTATTGATAAGTGATATGTCAGTTGTTAAAAAATTATAGTTAAGCAATATGCCAGTTTTAATTGGTTAAGGATGCGGTCGTTAGTAACTGGAGATTGTCAGCAACGGCTCTAAATATACCAAAAGATTTTAAAGTAGGTCATCGATGACGTTACTGCTTATCTCAAGTATTGAATATTTTTTTTGGTGAGTAGCACTAGATGTGTCGTCGGTAAGACTGATAGATATAATGTGAAAATATATCAATTTGAAAAAAAAAAACATTATTGAGCATTTTTTAAATGAAAAAGTAGAATTTTGACATTTTATAGTTATAAGCTTAAGAAGTGTGATTTGATAAAATCTATAATTCGATCCTACATGTATTCATTTACATACAAGTTACAAAGATATGTAGAAAAATTATAATGAAGCAATATATTTTTCAATGATATACAACTTAATTTTTAAAATATAGGTTAATAAAGTTAATACAAAACATACTCGAATTATTTATCCAAATCGAAGTACGTAATACAATTTTTTTACCTTTTATTTTACCTCTAGATACAATTATTTCAATGGTTTAAAAAACTTATCAGATAAACCATTGACATTGATTTCCAAGACAGGCCCCATTGTGCTTTGTTTACACAAATGAAGACCTGCTGAGATATTATTACCATGTTCCAGACGTGAGACACTTAAAAAAAACTTATATATCTAGAATAGTACAGACATTGCGGATTCAATCCCCTCCTAGCTAAGTTCCCCATTACTGCACAAGCAACATGTTCCAATATAATGATGGTAGTAGGAAGAATTAAAATGTTGCCAGGATGATTGCTTTTTAACAAAATTTTAGAAGAATTTTGGATTCATTAATAAATAGTGTTTTGAAAATTTGTCAGATAAGAACTTGACAACTTTGGGATCCATAAGGGTAATACGAAATATACCTATATTTGACTATTGGAAAAATTAGAAATAACAGAAATACAAAACATTCCTCCACTTCACTAGAATTACAAATAAAGGTAATACAAAACATACCTTTAGTTGATCAATTACAAAAAAAGGTAATACAAAACATACCTTTATTTGATCAATTACAAAAAAGGTAATACAAAACATACCTTTAGTTGATCAATTACAAAAAAAGGTAATACAAAACATACCTTTATTTGATCAATTACAAAAAAGGTAATACAAAACATACCTTTAGTTGATCAATTACAAAAAAAGGTAATACAAAACATACCTTTATTTGATCAATTACAAAAAAGGTAATACAAAACATACCATTATTTGATCAATTACAAAAAAAGGTAATACAAAACATACCTTTATTTGAATAAAATTACAAATAAAGGTAATACAAAACATACCATTATTTGAAATTACAAAAAAAGGTAATACAAAACATACCTTTATTTGAATAAAATTACAAATAAAGGTAATACAAAACATACCTCTATTTGAAAGTTAAAGGTAATACAAAACATACCTTTATTTCTCCAAAAAGAACAAATAAAGATAATACAAAACATACCTTTATTTGACTAAAATTACAAATAAAGGTAATACAAAACATACCTCCATTTGGATAAAATTCCGAATAAAGGTTATACAAAACATACTTCCATTTGGATAAAATTTCGAATAAAGGTAATATAAAACATACATTTATTTGACTAAAATTACACATAATGGTAATACAAAACATACCTTCATTTGGCAAAAATTACAAATAAAGGTAATACAAAACATACTTAATATAAATACCTAATTAAAAATAACGGTAATACAAAACATTATGCTTGATTTATTTACCGTAAAATTTTACTATGTTTTCTTTTTGTGCCAACTGTAATTTTAATTATTTAATAAAGGTAATACGAAGCATACCTCTATTTGATTAAAGTTAGAAATAAAGGTAATACAAAACATACCTTTATTTGAATAAAATTAAAAATAAAGGTAATACAAAACATACATTTATTTAACTAAAATTACAAATAAAGGTAATACAAAACATACCTTCATTTGGATAAAACACCGAATAAAGGTAATACAAAACATACCTTTATTTGACTAAAATTACAAATAAAGGAAATAGAAAACATAGGTAATATACATACATAATTGCAAATAACGGTAATACAAGACATTATGCTTGATTTACTTACCGTAAAATTTAACTACCTTGACTTTTTGTGCCTACTGTCTTTTTAATTATGTAATAAAGGTAGTACGAAGCATACCTCTATTTGATTAAAGTTAGAAATAAAGGTAATACAAAACTTACCTTTATTTGACTAAAATTACAAATAAAGGTAATACAAAACATACCTCTATTTGACTAAAATTACAAATAAAGGTAATACAAAACATACCTTCATTTGGAAAAAATTCCGAATAAAGGTAATACAAAACATACCTTTATTTGACTCAAATTAGAAATAAAGGTAATACAAAACACACCTTCATTTGGATAAAATTCCGAATACAGGTAATATAAAACATACCATCATTTGACTAAAATTACAAATAAAGGATATACAAAACATACGTAATATACATACATAATTGCAAATAACGGTAATACAAGACAACATGCTTGATTTATTTACCATAAAATTGAGACCTTTTGTGATAAAAGTGCTTTTAATAACTTAATAGTGTGGTAATACAAAACATTCCAACATTTATGTAATTATATATTTAAATTATTACATGAGATATAGAAAAAAGTAATAAAAAAAAAAGGAAATTACTGTTAACAATGTTGATTTTGGAACATTAAATGTTAAAAGACACGGCACATTCAAGTCAAGCACATATTTAACATAGGTTTATATATGAAGCGTCAAAACAATTATTGAGTATGCCGCAATGTGTAAATGTGAAATAAATGACAAAATAGAGTTGTAGTGTGGTGTTCCAACCACTACTCTTACTCCGGTAGGGTTATTTTTAAAGTTTACAGAGTTTTTGTAATGAAATGATATTACAGCTAAGCAGAATCTCAGTAATCTGGATGAAAATTCTCAGAAATGCATAATGTTATATTATGAAAGTGTAATTTCGATAATTGGAAAATTCCAGTTTCCAATAATTTCAGTAACCCGGCAATTTTGGTAATCAGGCAATTATGGTGAACAGGCAATTTTGGTAATGGGGCGATTTAAGTAATTGGGCAATTCAGTAGTATCATATTTAACATGTCAGATTACTGAGATCCTACTGTTTAAAATCAATACATTATAGAAAAGTTTTCTCCTGATGATCAACATTGTATGTCTTATTTGAGTCCTGATGGCTACCATACAAAGGTCTAGAAAAACCGTAACTCTAATTTGAATTCCTGGATATGTTGGCATCGTGGGTAATGACATTATGGATTCTTTGGCAAAACAAAGAGTGTCCAACTTTATCATTTCTCTCAAAAACCACATCCCCTTATTTGACATATTTTCCATCCTCAAAGAGAGATCCTGCAATGTTTGGGGAGAGTGTTGGCACATTGATCAATCCAAGGGAGCCTACTATGCCTCGATTCAAAGGGTTATTCCATTAACCGTGGTTTCAACAATTGCGCAATTTAAAAAAAATTAATCTCTTTCTCGGACCAGAATTGGACATTCTTCTGTTTCCTCTCACCTTTCTAAAATTCACGTGCATGATCCCCCAGATCGTACTTTCTGTGGTCTATAAGTGGAAATAGTAGATCACTTTTTTTTTATTGTTCCTTTCTAAACAAATATCCTTTCTTCTATCACACCCTATCTAAAATTTCCTCCCCTCCGTTCAACATCTCATCTCTTTGAAGTCTGTATCTTTTGCGTTGGCTAACGCAAGTTTAATCGGCCATAGTTAAACGCACTTTGACAGTTTTCATAAACGCATCTTCGTCTCTTGCGTTTGTGTTATGGATTTGTTAACGTAAATGCAAACATTAGCTTGTTAGAGTGATACGGATTATCAAACTGTCAAAATGTGTTGTTTATGGCCAGTTAAACTTGCGCTAGCCAACGCAAGAAATTCAGAAGAAGGCCCCCCGAAGTCGACTCCAATCTTTCACATAATTTTTAAATCTGCCCATTTAAATAATATTATCATATAAATTCGTCTTCCCCTTTTCCGTAATTTGAAATGATTATCAAGAATACCGTTGAAGGGTGAAAGTCAGAAAAATTGAAATAAATAAACTTTTCAAACAATTGTGTGCTTTGACATATTTCAATGAATAAAAAATACATAATTTATTTAATACATAATGCTTAAATTAATTTTAAAAATAATAAAGCATATATAAAAAAAAAACCTGACTAATACGTTCGTGGAGAGTACTCATATACACCGACTGTACACATACAAATTTAAAAAAAATGTTATTTGTTTTATGTTCTGTAAGTTTACAAATTTAAAAAATAGTGTGCATGTACAAAAATGTTTAACATCATGCACAACTAACTATTTACAATAAGGAACTCCAGTCCGTTTCAATTTTTTATAAAAGCATAGATTTTTTTCTATAGTTAGTTTTCATGGTTAAAATAATTTTCAATGTTTCAATTTTTCAAGGCCCGCCAAAATGTACAAAATTTATGGCCGGTCAGTTTTGAGGTTAGATTGTCAAATGTCAAAACAAGGATGAGCTTTACCGTAGATAATTTTATATTCCATTTATAGAAAACCTAACTTAACATATGTTATAAAATTATGCATCTTTTTGGAAACTTTGACTGAAGGAGTAATAATAGTATTGGACATTAACATTATTTAATATTTGTATTGACAGTTGGTTTGCCCATTAATATTCTTATTTCTTTGATAAATAACAGTTTTTTTTATATTGAATAGCAATTATAGAGCCTAAAGTTATCCAAATTAAGTTAAAATTTTCAGAACAAAATTGACAAATAAAAATTTCCATACGTATTAAAAATCAGAATACCCGTGGAAATAAAAATTTCCATACGTATTAAAAATCAGAATACCTGTGGCCGAGACCCGTGATGTCAGATATTCCGAATACAATGGTATTAACACGACAGGGTGTTTTGATGAGATTTTTTTTTATTCACTTTAAAAAAACAATTTATAAAATGAACATATAATTACATATTTAAAAAAAAAATTATATGTTAGTACGAGGTTGAAAACCTCACAGAATTCAGAAAATTAATTGTTTTCTAACTAAATCGATTTTACCGAGAATAAATCATTATTTTTTAAAAAACCCGTCCAAATTGGAAATGGGTGGGAGTAAATAAAATCATACAAACAAGTCGTCACAATGTGGATTAACCACAGTTTGAAAATGGCCTTAAACGCCGAAACAGCTGTCACAATAATAAAAACTAAAAATACTTGCAGAACTTAATAATAACATTATTAAATTTGATTTACATTAAATTTAAAAAATATATTAAAATGAAGTCCTACGAATTAAACACAAAAACAATTAATATATAATTACATATGTATAATAAAACTCGCATAATCAGAATCGGCGTTTGCTGATCTACATGAATTTTTTTAAACCAGAATATTTTTTACTGGAGTTCCTTATTTACGAAGTCACATTAGGATAGTTTCTATTATCATTAAAAAAAAAATATGTCACTCCGGCTTGGAAAACATGAAACCGAGTACTCAGTATCATAAATGCAAAAAATATTCAGATAAACAAAATTACTTTAGGTACTGATAGTTTTAAATAGTTGTAATTAGAGTTTCATTAGACAAAAGTTTAAAAATATTTATAGCCTGTATCAGTTGAGAATGTCCTAAAAGAACTATACATTTGTTAATCAATTGGTAAGTGTACATTAAATACAAATTAATAATTTATTAATCTTAAGAGTTACTAAAATCATTAACTATAGAATACATTGTCACCACAGGAAAACTATACTACTGAAGGATTTTTCATTTGGGTTACATGGTTTTATGGAGATTGCACTAGCGCTAATTGAAAATCAGTTTTTTTTTATCAATACGAGTACCGGCAAATCATTTTAAAAGTGCATGTTTGAATGTATCGGTGCACACCGCTATTATTACGAGCATGCGTCGAACTGGTCATAATTATATATAATAACTGGTCAAACTAGTTATAATGACCACTGGAACATCCGCCCGCAGTTCCCCCCGACTCCGCAGTAGGTCTGCGATGTTGGGTGCGTAGCGACATTTATCATAATCTTAGAATTTTCGGTGAACACCGATTTAATCTTTAAGATAATTGTGGTAATTAAAAATCTTTATTCTGAGAGGTACTTCACAGTTGAAATCTATTTTCCCCGCTTCTAATAATTTCAGGTTTTACTTTATCGTTTTATAATGAAGTGAATGCTATAAATGCAATGAATTCAAATGTCTGTGGTAAATCCATGAATTATTTTAAAGAAATGAGTTAAAAAAAAAATTAATTTTTTTAAAAAGAAAGACAAATATTCCCTGGTTACGAATAACCTGACAATATTTGAAAATCTCCTACTACCATTTTTATTTGAAAATATCCTACTACCATGACACTCACGTTGTTTAGATTTCGTGAAAATATTAAAAAGTGATGAACAGATGTTTTCCATATTTTATTTATTAACGTTATATTAGGATCATTAGAGGCATTGTGGTTTAACCACAGTTTGAAAATGGCCTTGAACGCCAAAAAAGCTGTCACAGTAATAAAAACTAAAATACTTGCAGAACTAAATGATAACATTATTAAACATGATTTACTTTAGGATAAATTAAATGGAGTTATACAAATTAAAAATAATAACAATTAACAAAGGAAGTTTTATATATCTTTAGAGATATGTAATTTGATTCAGAAAAAAAAAATAGTACAGTTTCTTCACCAGCACAGCTAGTTGCCAAATCAACTGGCATTTGTATAAGATGTTTTCCGGAAGGACATAAAAAAGTTGTCACTTAAAAAGAAGCGATGCGGACAAAATATTATTGAAATTGATAATTATTAAGGTAAACAAATTATATATGCCGTCATGGGTGGGTTTGTTTGCATCCAAACGTCAAGCTTTTACCTTTTAGAGGCGGGAAGCGCACCCTGCGCCATACCATACATACGTAGTACGCGGGGGGCTCACCCGTGAGCCGCAAAGATTCTATAGTTTAAAGAGCCCTGCGTGTGACAGAAGTTGTAGATATTTTTTACGCGTGGAGAATGTTAATTAGGTAAATAATTAAAAAAAATTATCCACCAAGTACACCACTACACAATCAAGAATCTCTTTATTCTGATTTATCTGTACATATTATTTTGTATTCTGAAATACATTTGTTACTTGTGATTGTTTCATCAGTATATAGCTTTCCCGTGGCAATATTATAAATATAATTACAATTACGGTATTGATTGAATATAACTCTTTCTAAATTGAAATCAGGTAATTATTTGACATTGTTTAATTCAGTAATTCATCAATTTCTTTTGTAAATTCAGAAAATATGTGTAAAATATACAAAAAATGAGATATCATGGCCTCGTGTCGTAGCAATTTTATTATTATGGTTTAAATTACATCCCTATTAAATAATATCAACTATTAAACAAGTAATTTAATTTGTGAAGTATTGTTTTAATTAATTGAAGATGCAACTGCATAAATAGTAGGTTGATGTGATATATATTTTCAAATACTGTTGTTTTGTATGGAAGGGGGTGTTTTATTTAAAGGTGGTGTACCAACCTTTAACCTATGTAACATAATCAAAATTTTCGATAACAAGTGGTAGATAACCTCAGTATAGCCCTGGTAAAAGAAGTCAAGGATTTTAATCCCGGCGTGCACAAATAAAATTTATTATGTTATTTCACAAATTCAAATTTTAAAAATTGTTCAAAGAAGGGAAGCTTGCAGTTCACAATGGAGTATTGATACTAACCCCGATATATGGCAGTGCGGCATGGAACCGGCAGAGGAAGTATGGAAGTAGATTGAATTCTATAGCAATGAGATACCTGAGGCGTATGTATGATAAAATATATATGATTGTGTGAAAAATGTAGAGATTCGCAAAGAATGTAAGGCTGATGTGAGCGTAATGAGTAAGATTAAGAAAGGGATGCTTAGATGGTTTGGGCATGTAGAACAAAGAATGTAATATAAGAAGAAGCTGGGGACGCCCGGAAGAGAAGACATGGCACGTTCAAGTGAACCAAACACTTGAGTCGAGCCATGTCAAGAGTCAGAACAACAGAATAGTATGTAGGAATTGGAATGAAGCAAAGAGTGAGTGTCAAAACTGAGTTGTTTGGCGGTTTGTGATGGTTACTTAGTTAATAATACAACATACAAATTTAGTATATTTGTGGCACGTTCCAGAGTGGTAAATACTCTCAGTATTGCACAGATGAAATACCACTATTAAGAATCGAAACATTGTTAGTAGACGTATCTAAAAGCCAGGTTTTTCCCAACCCATGTCGTTTAATGTTTTTGAAAAAAAACTGTTTTTCTTCACTGTTTTCCACCGTCAAATATTTGTGGATAAACATGAGATCTAATAAACTTTTTGTTTAATATTTTATCTATTCATTTCCGATTATAACCGTTGTTGATTGCAATTTGTGAAATGATATTTAAATATTTGTTAAAATTATTTTTAGATAAGGGGACAATAACCAGTCTACTAAACATTAGAAAGCAGTTGAAACAAATTAATTCCTAATCATTTAAACAAAAGCATTATTTAAACATTTTAGAAGTAGAGTTATATTCATACCAATACGGTAAAAATTGATTCAATTTACATTATGATAATTATTATGTATTAAGAATGGATAAATATGTTTGGAGATTATGTATTTAATGAATATGTATTGGCAACCATCTTCTGGTGGGATGTGCATGGGTAAAACAGTTATGGAGTTATTCCGCCACGGTGAATGTCAGGGTTTTCCCCTTGGTGTTCTCAAACTTATCCATGACCTTGATGTTGGAGATCATGGAGATTCCCAGGAAGGTTCCCAGGATGAGAAGCGATGCCACAAGTATGCCTGACCTGGAATACGTTACGGATTATTAAATATTTATGAATTTAGAAATTGGTTATGTTTATGAAACACGGATAGTGGATTATGGATAATGAAATACGGATTTCTGTATTTAAAAAAAATATTAACTCCGTGCATGTGCCTATGTTATTATCGGTAAAGGATGGAATCGGATATTAAAATGAATATAATTCTGATTTAAAACAGATTTACTTTATTCCACTTTATACACACACAATGTTTTATCAGAAGGAGTTAAACGTGGGAGATTTTAATATGTAGGGATTATGAATTATGAACTGCGAGCCAATGTTACACAAAGTCGAATGTCAGTTTGTTTTTCAAATGCTCCAACCTTTCGTTCACTGCTGAATAGGCATGTGCGCGTGTTAGTGTTGTCACTTGATAAAAGTTGCCAGCTGATTAATTCCATAATCACAGTACCTACCTTTGGGGATTCTATGTGGAAGGTATTTTTGAGGACAGGAAAGAGTTAACCTCCCCGTTGCCAAGAGGGGTAGTCAAATCTCTAAAATTACAACATTCCATGCATAATCTTAAATAGAGACCTAATAGTGTTGGTATTGTTTGCATTCCCACAAAACCTATAAACACATAATTAACCATAATTTTTTTTCTGCTAAAGTACCAGAACGTAGATATCATTCCTTACCACAAATAATATTTTGTGCGCAATGGAACCATACCAACAGCTCTGCACGTTTTCATTCCACAGTAACTTTCTTGTGGGTAATGGGCACCATCTCACTCACTCGCGCTATTACCAAAGCTGGGTGAGGGGGTAAGATAATCGGCCGACTGGCTGCGAGTAGGTATTAAATATTCATATGAGTGGCAAGTCAGTAGAAGCCCACCCTTTATCTTTAGGGCAGGTCCGTCGATAAATGGAAAGGTTTTTTATATTATAAAATTAACTATAAAATAAAATTATAAATGGAAAAAAATTGCATTAAAATGATAAAATGCGTGGGGTAACTGAGTCACCCCTCATGGCAATGCAAGTTTTATTTTTCATCTTGGCATGCCGAAGATTAACCTGGATTTTGAAGAGACTAATATTGTAGGAGGGAGGAAACCCAGAGTCCGGAAAATCATTCAACAGTGACCTGTTCTCATTGTGACAAATGTCAATTGTGTGTAAATACTGGGTGTGGATTTACCGTAAATACTTGTAAATACCGACGGTGCATCAGTGTCGAAGGGGTCAATGACGTAAGAACTTCGTAGCATCTTCCATTGAAACACCATTAGAGAACGGACAGTTCACCTGACATCTGTGCTCCAAAGTTTGCAATCTCTTTGGGATAGACGAATCTATGAAATGGGCCGCCACATTCTCCACAGTCAAGAGTTTTTCTTCAGGTTAAGGTTTGGGGTCTGGAATGGAGCACGGTGCGGGAGGCGAATGCGGCGTGACAAATCACCAAGGAATGCTAGCGAATTATTAATAAATCACTCATTTCTGGGCATCATAAGAGATGCACATGTACTCACCCCATTTTGCCTGCAGTCTAGCTATAGTTTAATGAACATTTTATAAAAAATAATTTTTGTCTCACCAAATGGGCACCGTCGTAAAGCCGATACAATTATATGCCATCCCAAATCTTGATAATCCATTCAGCTGAGGCTGCACCTGGATCTCCTTGACCAGCAGGCTGACGGAGCCGTTGCTGAAAATCATGTCCTGGGAGCAGCGGAAGCTGAATCCCTTGGGCGCTCCTAAGAAGGCGGAGGCCAGCGGACGCGGCTGTAGCAGGTAGTCCTGGCCGCGGGAGTCCAGGAGTTCCACGGGACCCAGGGTCCAGTAGCCGGATGAGGAGTCGGGAAAGTGAAAGCGGAGGGTTACCTGAAATACAGAAATAAGAAGTAAATTTATTCACGAGGAACAACAAATATAAGATTTTCCATCGCCATTGATTGAGCATTGGGTAACTAACATAGAAGTTTTAAATTTATTTTTTTATAACTTATTGAAGTTTGTAAACCTCATTGTAATATTTAATCATTGAAGAAGATAATATTAACACATCCCAAATGAACCACGAAACCGAAAAAAACAACAGAAAGTAAAAAGATTTCAGTCGCATCTGGGACTCGAACGTAACCGCTTAACCAACTTAGCTAATGAGACCAGTTCAATTTACACCATTTACACCGATATCATACTTCAAGTTCAAGACTTATTAATATTATCCTCCATTTTTATAAATCCCATATTATTGGCTGCTATCCTTATGATGATCGCAAAGTTTCATCCCGAACTCAATTGCATTAGCTAAGTTGGTTAAGCGGTTACCCCGGATAGGTAGAGGTCCTGGGTTCGAGTCCCAGATGCGACTGAAATCTTTTTAATTTCTGTTGTTTTTTCGGTTTCGTGGTTCATTTGGGATGTGTTAATATTATCTTCTTCAATGATTAAACATAGAAGTTCTTCATTGTGTATAACCATAAACTGCAAACTTAGACTAATGAACTTATATGGATAAATTTAAGAATCTTTCTGTATCTTGGTAACATTACAAAGAGTGAGAAATGCAAGATTACCCAACTTAGGGAAGACCCCGCACCTCATTGGTTTGAAACTTAAGGGCACCGGCTGCACTGCCTGTTTCATACATAACTTAATTTTGAATTTGTGGCCAAAATACCCATCCAAACTGAATGATATTAAAAAAAAATTAAAGGTTTAGTAAATATCTAGTACAGATGAGAAGTATTTTGTTTATTTTTGTTTTAAATTATGAAGTACACGTAATAATTTTTTTTTTTCATGATTTTAGAGGTAGATTAGAAAATTATTTGCGGGGTTTATTGTATTTAAAAAAAAAAAACCTTGCTATGTAAATATGATTACGTATATAAAAATATAAAAACAAAAACATTAAAAAAAAAGTTTTTTCGGGACGATATATTAAATTATGTACGGCAAATTTGTGTTCAAGGTAAATTGGTCGTTTTTAATTTTATGTAAAGTCCACCATGATAGATATTTTAATATTTCAAAAAAAAATTATTTTATATTTCATTATATTTTCAAAGGAGACAGGGTGAAACCTTTTTTTATATCACCGTTTGCCCCCAAATATTTGTTAAAGGTGCCTCTAAAATTGCGAAAAATCAATTCCTTTAATGGCCTATATTTCATAATTTAAAACAAAAATAAATAAATTACTTCTCATCCCCTACTAGATAATTACTAAACCAGTAATTTTTAAAAGAATATCATTCCGTTTGGATGGGTATTTTGGCCACAAATCAAAAAATTAAGTTTTGTATGAAACAGGCACCGCAGCCGTTCCCCTTAAGTGACTGGAATGGGTGCTGTCTACTGAGTCGTTATCAGGGTGCAGGCTTCTGGGAAAAATCCAACTTTTAATGTAAGAAGGCATCAAAAGAAGTTGAATATTATACAGATTTCTCGGAAAAAAGTGAAATGTTTTACAGAAGTCAACCATAGTGCTATTTTGTGTGATATTGCAATATAGTCCTAACCAGTGGTAGTTTTCTGTAAAGTGTGTTAATGCAGTGAACTTCCATAAAATAAGATAATGTAACAAGTCAAACTTGTAGGTATTATAATTTTACCACACTTTAAAACAGCACGCTGGTCAAATTAAGTGCTAAATAATCCGTCCGTATTAATACTGCTCGAGAGCGAGTCCAAAATGAGTCCCATACGTGCGTTTTCAATTCAGCGTTTATGTGACTTTCTCTTCTAAGAAATAATAATAATAATTTTTATTACCTTTTTTTGTAACAAATAAAAAATAATGCTATCCTCACTGGGATTTCCAGTGCTGAGGATTTCATTTACAAAATATGAAATTAAATTCATGTGATTGCAGAAAAAAATATATATAATAAGGTGAGGTGTTTTAACTGCAGTTGAGTGGTTTCGGTGTTAATATATTTTCTATTTCAGATCTCTCTATGTAACGTATCCAGGGTTTTATTTGATGTTTAAATTTATTATTGCTGTTGTCATTTTTAAAGAAGAGTGGGATTTTGTTGTACAGTTTAGTACCATAGTATAAGAAGCTTTTTTGTCCAAATGTTGTGTTTGTATTTTCTTGTTGGATGTGTTTTTGACTCTGAGATCTAGTGCTTCTTAATAATTTATACAATTCCATACTCGTGGCACTTTAGTGGCAAACATGTAGGGGTGCAAACTTTTAGGAGTCGGTTAGATGCTTGGGTGCATAGCGACTATGGAATTTGTTAACACCGATTTTGTACGGAACAGTATTTTGTAAAATTCAATAGATGTTTTTCTGTGATCATTGTTGTCATTAAAAAAAATTAATTACTGATGATTTACGAGTTTTATATTAAAAATCGTTCAGTTTCTTGCGTAATTTGTGATTCTCTGAATATTTAAAAATTATAACCTACAACATTATATTCATTAGCTACAAATGCTTTAACGAATCGCTAAATTGTATCTTGTTGCTAGATCGGTAAGCTGGTACAGCGAAATGATGAAATTCCTTTAGAACGAAGAAAAAATACAAATAATTATGGAAAAGACCAACATAGGATACATACATGAGGGAATTTGTTTCTCCCTTTTTTAATCTCCGATTGAACTGATTGGCATCGAACCATCACTGGTCCTAATAGACAGGAGTCCCTAAAACTGTGATGGCTTCTGTGTTTGGGAAAAATTACAAGGTTTAAGGAATTGGTCATAGGTTGGAAAGTACATGAAAAATACAAATATAGTACAAAAGGAAATAAACTAAAAATATGAGTTTAAATAACCTATCTTACCATTGAAGAAGATAATATTAACATAACATAAATGAAACATGAAAACGAAAATAAAAAGATATCAGCGGCATCTGGGACTTTGTAATCATCATAAAGATAGTTGCCAATAATATGGGAATAAAAAATAGAGGATGATATTGACAAAGTCTTGAATTTGAAATATGATATCGATGAAGATGACATCAATTGGACTGGTCTCATTAGCTAAGTTGGTAAAGCGGTTGCCCCGGAAAGACAGAGGTCCTGGGTTCGAGTCCCAGATGCGATTGATATCTTTTTATTTTCTGTTGTTTTTTTCGGTTTCATGTTTCATTTAGGTATTTTTTTTTAAAAAAGAAAGACAAATATTCCCTGATTACGAATAACCTGACAATATTACCTACTACCATCACAGTAAGCGGAAGATGTTGCTTGTGTCGTAACGGAGGACTTACCCAGCCGAGGAATTGAACTCACGACGCCTGGCTGAGACCCAAACACGATGCCAACTCAGGCACTGACCGGTCATGTTAATATTATCTTCTTCAATGAATAAATATTACAATGAGGTTTTTAAACTTCAATAAAATAATTAAACATTTAAAAATTGAATTTATCTTACCTTTCCACTAGGTGTACCAAAGGTAACAATCAGTCTGCTGAACTGCTCTCTGTTGTCACTGGATACTCCAACCAAAGACTGCAGCTTAAACGTCCTGTCCTCTGTTTTGTTATCTATGCCGGCGTAACGAAGAAGTGGATAGTCCGAGGTGTAGAAAAGAATCTTTCCTGGAAGGAGAAAAAATGGATAAGTCGGGTGGAAACGAAAAGTCAATGAAGCATGTGAAGAATCAAAATAGAATCACAACATATTCTTCTCTTTCCGATCCCCTTGCCTATTGGAGGAAGGCTATTATCAGCAGCGGCGTGCAGTTCATGAAGACTGAAAAGCTGTGCCTACCCTAAGAAAAATTAACCATAGGATAAAAATTAAAAAAATGCAAAAAAATTTCTGATGTATTTTTTCATGAATTAGGTAGGGAACTTGTACACTTTTATTTGGCCATAACAATCAGTATAATAACATGGTTATTTTCAAATATTCAATGCATAATAATTCACATCTGAACTTGAAAAACTATACGAAGCCTACCTTTGATCACAGAACAATGCATGCCACTGATTATCAGGGTAATATTCACCATTGGCGTGAATAAGCTGAAAAGCTGTGCCTACCCCAAGAAATCCCAAGAAAGCCTAACGTATAACCAAAAAAGTACATTTTTAAAATACGACAAATTGAAAAAAAAAAAGTATTTTTGCCACGATTTTGTTGGACTTTAAAGCTAATTTGCAATTTCTTTTTAACCTTAAAAAACAGGTTTACTTAAAAAAAAGTTATGCTAAGTAATTATTATTATTTGTGACGCTGTTTCGCTTCGCGAGGCATTATCAAACTGTGATAAAGCCGATTAGAGACGACCTATTTATTATCATTTACATATTCAACTCATAAAATTTTTACATTTTTATTACCATAATTTCTGAGTAAATTGATGGTTATTTTAAAGACATTTGTTCGGTTGACCGCAATAATGAGCGCGGAAGATGATAAAAAAATGGACAATTAATAAAATATTCAATGTACAATTCACATCCAAATTTGAATACTACACAGTATACCTTTGGTCATTGACCAATGCAGGCCATTCACCTCGCAGGTTGACAACTTTGCAGAACTGTACTTGCTCCGGCTTTGTAGGGACTCTGCCGGAGGTTTGTGAATTATCCTGTCCGGCGAGAGGTGAAGATTCTTTTGCGGCGCTCTTCCCAGAGCGTAGAGTTGGTGACATCTTGGCAGCTGATGACTAAAAGATCCGTACTCGAAGGACCACAATATATCGGACCACTTGTCGTCTATATTGACTGTAAATAGGGGTGGGTCTTCTAGTCGGCGGGCTGCTAGGTATGTAGACTTGGTCCAGAATTTTCCAAAGGGTGGAAGAGGCGTTGTTTGAGTCAAAGTCGATGTAGAGATGTCCAAGTGTGAAGCCGGCGAGTTGAAAAGAGCGGAGCGGTCGAGTTTGTTGCGAGTTCAAGTGATGACTGGGTGAGAGAGAGTGAGAGAGTGAGCCGAACGGTTGCCTATCGCGGAGTATTTATCGGACGCGATAGGACCGGGGGCTGGTTTTGTCGATGTACGCTCGATCTGCACCGTATTATTGAGGTGTCGTTTTGTATAGCGTTTTGTGCTTATATGTGGCTAGTTTAAAAATATATAAAATTATGCAACTAATAGAACTCTCTCGACCGATTCCGCTCATTTAACTCCCTTGTTCCCACCATATTTATTAACATTATAACCAAGCATACAAGTTTATTCTGAGGGCCGCAACCTCGACAGTGTACAGGAGAATTCTTAAAACTACTAAATGTTGACAATTGTATACATAATTTATAATCAGAAATGTTAACGAGAGTCCCACTGTTTAATATATATACGTTTGTTTATGATGAATGTAGCGGGACTCTCGTAATCCTAAATTTAAAGTTTGGGTAGTTTGAATTTTTCAACGGGGCATTGCGCAAATCGCTCGTGTTTGACCAATCACGTTCTTGCTTATTGCTTGGGCGGCGGAGAGGGGGTATGACGTAAATACAGCGTATCGTGCTCCGCCTCTGTCAGTCTATCGAGCGATGTGGAAGGGGTTGTACGTAAATACGGCGTAAAGTAGCGTCTTCGTAGTCATATGATAAGATGCGCCGTTACGTTCAGTACACAGCAGTCATGTAGATACGTAGATATCGCATATTATAATATGAATAATGAATGCTTTGTACTGATATATACATGGTGAATAGCAACATTATTGTGTAAAGAATGTTGATGGTGGTTGGCCGATTACAGTTCTTCAACTCGTTTGATTATTAGCAGATGGTTGTTTCGGTTGCATTGTACAAAACATTTAAGAATTTTTGATGTCTCTTTCAGAATGTTGCTGTTTGCAGAGTGTTGTATTCTATAAAATAATGTTGTTTTTCTCTGCTTTCCTATTCTTTGTTGCAAAATGCATAAAACTCAATATTTATTACCTATTTTACGTTAAGAACAAATGCTCTCGCAGACTTAGAATCGGTGAATAACTTCATATGCCTAGGCTCGTCTATAAGTGACGAAGGAGGTTGTGAAACAGAACTGAAAAGAAGGATTTGCATGATAAAAGACGTCATGAGCAAATTGGAAAAGGTTTGGAGTGACAGAGGTGTAACGAAGACCACCAAGATGATACTCGTCCGGGCGCTGTTTTCTACATATTCCTCTATACGGCATGGAAACATGGACACTCAGAGCCAATGAAAGGAAGCGGATAGATGACGTCGAAATGAGGTGCTCGAGGAAAATGTTCAGAATTTCATGGACTGCCAGACGCTCAAATATATCAATTCTGGAAGAGCTTGGCATCTACAATAGGGTATCAACTGTCTGCCTACAGCGTATCCTTAGATTCTTTCGATATGTTGCTCGTCAAACTGAGAAATCCAACCTGGAGAAACTCATGGCAAAGTAGAAGCCAAGAGAAGCAGAGGAAGGTCACTGATACGTTCGAGTAACCAAATTTCGTACGTGTCCGGAATGTCGGTGTCCGCAGCTCTCCATGCAACGCATAATCGCGAGGAGTGGAGGAGCCTTGCACATGAAGGATATTGTAGTGAGGGTCAACATCCTTAGCAATGAGGAAGCGACTCAAGAAGAAGAATTCTACATTACTCAATGCACGTTCATTGATGATCGTTCCATGTTACTTATTGCTGGTGATTGTTCGCCACTCGTCGCTTGTAGTTTGTCACTTTTCGCTTGTCGCTCAATACTTGTTTTCCATTATTTTATACATTGACATTTCTAACTTATAGCTTATTCCATACCTATTCAAAACTGTATCACTATATTCTTACCTGAAGCATTATACACCACTTCCGCTGCCGCTTCTCTGGGTTCCTCCGCCTGTCTCCTCCTCCGGCCCCCTTCCCCCTCCTCACCCTCCAGCTCCCCCCCTTCCTCGCCCTCCCCTCCCGAGGAGGAGCCCAATACCCCGAGCACCCGCCCCGCACCGTATATGTCCTCCAGACGCTCAAACGTCTCAGTTATCTCCGCGTCCCGCTCCGAGTTTGGGCCCTGCACCGTGATTACCTGGAAATTAAAGAGATTTCAAAAAAAATCGATAAATGAAAAATAAATTGAAAATAAATTGAATGTAATTTGTAAAAAAAGAAAGAATTTTCGATATATTTATATAAAATTGAAATAAAATCAAATTAAAATTGAAAAATAAAAATGAAAAAAAATTGAAATAAATTTGAAATATAATTTCAATGACATTTTAACAAAATCGAAATAATATTGAAATAAAATTTCAATGACATTTAAACAAAATCGAAATAAAATCCAAATAATATTGAAATAAAACTGAAATAAAATCAAAATAAAATTGAAAATCGGGCACACGGATACTCCCATAGCGCACTTCCATTATAAAAATATATTAGTTTTCCTCCAATTGAAAATAAAAAAAATAAAGTTCGTAACATAATTGATTATTGTAGAAATTTGTACAAATCCGTCCGGAAATATCAGAATTATAATAACATGGAAATAAAAAATCAAAATTCATGGCAACACGGAAGAACCTATACATATTAAAATGTGAGGTTATCTTTGATCTCCGAATCTGACAAATCGAAAATGGACAGGAAAAATATTATTAATAATAATTCAATATTTATTTTTAAATTTAAAAGTTCGTTTTCAGAGTTTAAACCCGCCAAAACGACAGGAATCCGAATAGTATGAAGCGGGGAGTGCGTGACGTCACCCGGAATGAATGTTCACAGAAGGAATTCGTGCGCAACATCCGCGTAACAATGATGGCAACCAAATAGGGCGTTTTGATGAAATGGTGTTTTATTCAGTTTTAAATAACGATTTATAATTTCCATGTATAATTATATATAACGAAACATACATATACAGAATCGACGCTTGTTGATTTATATAAAAATAAAAAAATTAGGCCGAAATATTTATCATCGGAGTTCCTCATCGTAAAAGTGTTTTGTGGCACCATATTTCATAAACACTTAGTTTTGACCACTGTTTTAAATAATAAATTATCTACATATCAAATAATTATTTCTATCTAAGGGTTTAGAAATTTTACAAACAATTACAATGAGATAAATTATAAATTTCAAAAATAAGAAAAAAGCGTTAACAGTGAATTAAATAATATTAATAACCACATTATTTTTATAAAGAGCCACCGCTACATTCGTTGTCACATCAATACCTAATTCGTTTTATTTTTTTATTTGAAGATAACAACAACGTAATCAACAGCTCCCAAATCGAAACATGAAATCGAAAAGACACAGAAAACCAAAGATGACGGTAACAACTAGGATTCGAACCCAGGACCTCGTGGTCTATCTGGGATCTGCCCTCATTCCAACTGAGCTACGGCTATCCCAATCCATCCCGTCATTTTTATCGGTATCATACTTCGACTTCCAAGAACTGTCAATATCATCCTCGATTAATTACCTTTTTTTGTGGCTGCTATCTTTTTACAACTTCAATATTCTGCCCTAATTTATTTGTAATCGTTAGATAATGTCTCGGATATACCTATCCGATTTAAATTTATATTTGGGACATCTGTTGACTTTTTCTACAAGTCTAGGATTAATATGATTGTTTTTGGAAGCTTATGAACCTCATTGAAGTAATTTCTATTTAATGGCACCTCGCCAGAGCGACCCTGTATGTACAGCGCACATACGGGGAACTATATAGCTACCTGGTTGGGCAGCGTTGTGAGGCAGGTTAAGGAGGGAGCTGTAGGAAAGGATTTGTTACTTCGGGTCTTGAAGAAGCCCGAATTAAATGTAGCTGGAAAGACAGATGCCGGTAGCTCGTTTCAAATACGAGCCGATTTACAAAAAAAAAAACGAGTCGGCGAAACGACCCGTTCTCATGAAGCAAACATCAACTGTGAACGGATGTTCCGCTCGTGCCTGTCGAGTTTCACGCACGTGCACCGGCGCGGAGGGGATCAACGCCGCTAGCTCCTTCGAGCAGGCTCCATTGAAATATCTGTAGAATAGACTCAGCATACCTACATTGCATCTGTGCATTAGAAATGGCAGTCGGTCTGTTAACAACGGATTGTCAATCAGACGAACAGCCCTCCTTTTGCACAGAAGCAGGTTTATCAAGTATTAGGGAGCTCCAGCCCAGAGGTGACTTCCAAATTTAACTGTTGGACGTACTTGAGATTTGTATAGGATTAGCAGATGGTTACTATTGAAGAAGTTTGGTTAAAGTAAAAAAATATACATTTGGACCAGTGTGCTGTTTTAAACTTACTTAAATTTTCCTATGAGCCATCTTGATGTTGTCGTTTAAAACCATTCCAACGATCGAGGCACCCTCAAATGTTGTGTACTTTTAAATGTCAAACTGTACGTGTCTATTAGGATATTCACCATGTTTATGTTTGTCACCACTTAAAACAGCATTAGATACAATTCCAGCAGTATAAGAACAATATAAAGGTATATAGAATTTTCTATTTTGAATTTGATATACTTCGTGTATGTGTTTCTTTGTAACATCTCGCCATTCGTAGAAAATAACTTTTGCATTAAATTCGATATCCATTGTCGTCGTCGATTATCCCAAAACGATGTATGAGTTTTTCCGTTTGCCTTGCTTGGGTTACAGTGTATCAAAACGGATTCTTGAATAGACTGTTGCGTATATAGGAATTACTTTAACTTTATATTACGTAAATCACCCTTAAAATGACGCCAGAAAAGTTTTCACCGTCAATAATTGTTATTGTAATTTAAAAAAAAAAACTTTTTATAAACCACTAACTTATTTTTAAATCATCACCAACCGCCTTTGCTTATCCCAAGCTTCGTCAGGGTAAAATTTAAAACTATAAACAGAAATACATAGTGAGTATAAATAGAGGTGAGATATACAAAATGAGGGAAACAAAATATAAAACGAAACAATGGAACAGTGAGACAGAGATATGCTTACATGTAAAAGGATGGTACAAGACACAAAAGAGAAAGAGACATAACGTCAGAGGGAGGGATTAAGAGGAAGTAGAAAATTTTGAGTTAACGGGAAATATATCTAATATGAGACTGTACAACAAATTAAGTTGATTATTAAGAACATTACTATAAATTTTAAGCTTCTAAATTATCTAATCTAATGCCAAAACCATTTTTGTGTAATATATTGGCGCCGCTGCCGTGATTATAGGTATGATCTTTTTCAATTAGATGGTTGGTGAATTCCGAAAAACCATGGCCATTTAAACATCTAAGATATTCTTTGATTCTAATATTGATATTACGTGCTGTCTTACGGTATGCTGCAAATGTCAGATTCTTCTATGGAGTCTGTTGAAACAGTCGTTGCGACTATTGCGATTTGCGATGAATTGGAGTTGCTTTCTGACTCATACCTTTACTGTTATTAAAACAGCTTTTAAAAGTATTCCACCTTCAGAAATAAAATATATGATTGTTGATTGTGTGAAACGAATTTCAAGTTGCATAGAATTTTTCGAAACATAGTTGCGTCTATTGTGATTTCTGAGCCATTCAAACTTCTTCTCCGGTCTTTGAACGGCTTTTTATTAATATTTCACTACCAGAATTATGATTGAGTCTTTTAAATAGATTTTAGAGTATAGAGGGACAACTGTCGGGTCTATTGCGTTTCACTGAAACTACCCCCTGACACAGACCGTTGAACGGTTAAACACTTTTTGATTCCACCATCGGGAATATAATATTTGATCATTGATTGTGATTATAAAATAGGTTTCAAAGTTAAATGCATCCCCGTATGAAATGTATCGGAACAACTGTTGGGTCTATTACGTTTCACTGAAACTACATCCTGACACAGACCGTTGAACGGTTAAACACTTTTAGATTCCACCATCGGGAATATAATATTTGATCATTGATTGTGATTATAGAATAGGTTTCAAAGTTAATGCATCCCCGTATGAAATGTATCGGAACAACTGTTGGGTCTATTACGTTTCACTGAAACTACATCCTGACACAGACCGTTGAACGGTTAAACACTTTTAGATTCCACCATCGGGAATATAATATTTGATCATTGATTGTGATTATAGAATAGGTTTCAAAGTTAATGCATCCCCGTATGAAATGTATCGGAACAACTGTCGGGTCTATTACGTTTCACTGAAACTACCCCCTGACACAGACCGTTGAACGGTTAAACACTTTTAGATTCCACCATCCGGAATATAATATTTGATCATTGATTGTGATTATAAAATAGGTTTCGAAGTTAAATGCATCCCTCGATGAAATGTATCGAACAACTGTCGGGTCTATTGCGTTTCACGAAACACCTCTCTTGATTTACGCAGGACTCGTTGAATGGTTAAATACTTTAGATTCCACCATCGGGAATATAATATTTGATCATTGATTGTGATTATAAAACAGGGTTTCCTGAAGTTAAATGCATCCCTGATGAAGGGCTGGAACAATTGTTGGCCTATGTTTCTACTGAAATTACCCCCCGACAAGTATCTCGCTGAACGGTTAAACACTTTAGATTCCACCATCGAAATATGTAATATTTGATCATTGATTGTGATTATAAATAGGTTTCGAAGTTAAATGCATCCCCGTATGAATGTATTAAATTGAATCTGTTGGCCTCGATGGTGTTTTAATTTGAAATCACTCTCTCTTTGGATATTTATGATCGTTGAACTTGTTAAACACTTTTAGATTCCACCATCGGGAATATAATATCGGATCATTGATTGTGATTATTATAAAATAGTTTCAAAGTTAAATGCATCCCCGCATGAAATACTGGAACAACTGTCGGCCCATTGCGTTTCACCGAAACTACCCCCGACACAGACCGTTGAACGGTTAAACACTTTTAGATTCCTAAAATTCATCGGGAATATAATATTTGATCATTGATTGTGATTATAAAATAGGTTTCGAAGTTAAATGCATCCCCGTATGAAATGTATCGGAACAACTGTCGGGTCTATTGCGTTTCACTGAAACTACCCCCTGACACAGACCGTTGAACGGTTAAACACTTTTAGATTCCACCATCCGGAATATAATATTTGATCATTGATTGTGATTATAAAATAGGTTTCGAAGTTAAATGCATCCCCGGATGAAATGTATCGGAACAACTGTCGGGTCTATTGCGTTTCACCGTTGAAACTTTTTGATTCCACCATCGGGAATATAATATTTGATCATTGATTGTGATTATAAAATAGGTTTGACACGTATGAAATGTATCGGAACAACTGTTGTTGAACGGTTAAACACTTTTAGATTCCACCATCGGGAATATAATATTTGATCATTGATTGTGATTATAAAATAGGTTTCGAAGTTAAATGCATCCCCGTATGAAATGTATCGGAACAACTGTTGCGTCTATTGCGATGCACTGAGGCCGACTGCGAGGTTGACCTTTAAACGTTTTTTGGGGGAGAGGGAGGAGGGATATTATCATCTCGGTAGGGGATGCAATCAATACTGGATGCATCAAATTGAAGGTTGCCCGGGAGGAATATGCGCAATGAGGCCCTGTTGCAATCCAAAAATAGATGCGTTTCCGCCCAGGAAACAAATATGTCGGCTGTTGATAGGTCAACTCTTGATGAAAACTGAAATTAATGATTTTTCATCTGAACATGACTGAGACGTGGGTCAAAGGAGCAGCGGTTTTTTGTGTAGGCAAAACGATGCGGAATTAAAAAAAGATTAAAACAAATGTTTTTTGAAAGTTTACGTAGTTATTCGACTAATAACTACATATAGTACCTAGTAAGTATACTACCAAAGAAGCTGATCGAAAAACCAATTCACTTACGTGATACTTATTGAATGCAAGTAAAACAGAGTATTTAACTTTACTCGTGTACTTGTCCTTCGACAAATAGAGTTGAAAATATAAAATATCTTGGTATACACATAGACGATATTCTTAAATGGAATACGCATTAATTGTTTTTGTGTTTAATTGGGAGAAATCTATTTCATTTTTTTTTTAATTTTGCAAGTTTCAAACTTAACGACAAAACAAAGGAAAATCGTTTTAAAAAATATTTCTTTAAAAATGTTAGATACGTAATGCATGGAAAACAACTGAGGCAAGTTTACTGTGCTCTTGTAAAATCATCTCTCGCATATGGTATTATCAGTTGGGGTAGTGCCACAAATACTTGCCTGGAGCCTTTAGCAAAGATCCAGAAACTAATCGTGAAGGTTATTCTCAAAGTTCCATCAAGGAAGAGTACTGATTTTATTTTTAAGAAACTAAATGTTCTCAACTTGAAAAAAAAACATACATAAAATCTCTGGATGAACGACTTTCTTGATTTTATTTTTTTCTATTTGATTTTTAATGGCTTCGGCACTTTTGTACAGGAATGTTTTAGGTTGGTAAGATAGAGTCGTTTCAATGTCCACTGCCACATTTGTATGTTATTTTTAACTAACTAATTAACTAACTAACCATCACGCCGTTTCCCCGCAGGGGTAGGCAGAGAGGACGGACCGCCAAACAACTCGATCTTGGCATACACTTCTTGCTTCATTCACATTCATACAACCCCTCATACATTCTCTTCTGTTATTCCGACTTCTGACATGGCCCGACTCGAGTATTTGATTCACTTGATCGTGCCATGTCTTCCTCGGGCGTCCCCGGCCTCTTGTAATTTAAATTATATCTTAGTCCTTTAGATAATAGATTCATCTCTTCTGGGAGAAACACGTGGGAAGAGATTCATTCCACAAAAGCATCCAATTCACTTTAGAGATAGGCAGTAATGCATCGATTAATTTTTTAGATTTAACACTAACTTCTATAAATAACAGAATTAAATTCAACATTTTTCGTAAACCGACGCACACAGATATAATAATCATAAGTAAGTTCTAATATTCTCCTGATGGAGGAAGGGTGCTTCCGAAACCGGTAGAGTTTTAATAAAATAAATTGGTCTACAACAAATTAATGTGTTTTTTATTGTATTTATTTTTGTTTCAAATTATGAAATATTGACCACCAAAGGAATTGATTTATCGCGATTTTAGAGGCACCTTTAACAATTATTTGGCGGCTAACGGTGATGTAAAAAAAATTTACCCCGTCTACTTTTAAAATATAATGTAATATAAAATATTAAAAAAATATTGAAATAACATTATGGAGGACTTTAAATTAAATTAAAAACGAACAATTTACATTGGAAGACAAATTAGCCGTACATAATTTAAAATATCGACCCGAAAAAGTTTTTTTTTTTAAATGTTTAGTTTTTATATTTTTATTTACGTAATCGTATTTATATACCAAATATAATAATTTAAAAAAAAATTACAATAAACCCGCAAATAATTTTCTAAGTTGCCTCTAGAAATTATGAAATTTTTTTTTTGTAATTTAAAAAAAAAAAAAAAATAGTATTCATGCTTAATAGATATTTACTAAACCTTTAATTTTAAAAAAATATATGTCAATCAGTTTGGATGGGTATTTTGACATAAAATCCAAAATGAAGTTATGTATGAAACAGGCAGCGCAGCCGTTCCTCTCAAGCTATTCAATTCCCTACCCGGTGTCCAATAACATGTCAGCTTCTAAATTATTTTATGTTTTTAAATTAGTATACTTTTGAAAAGAAAAAAAATTAATTGTAATCTATTAATCTATTTGTCATCTAAATATCTTAGCTGAACAACCACCCTGTAAATTGCAATCTCAACACATGCGTTTCACACCCAGTGAGATGGGCAATACGTCATCCGATAATAATTGCTCATATGCATATATATATAATAATACATAAATAAATAAATAATAAATAACCCTTTCAATTTACACAATGAACAACCTGGGAATTAATACAATCTAAAATTACATGAATGCCAAAGCAATTTTTCATAATATTCTTGCCCCTTATTACACATATAGAAAGCATAAAATATCTTGGCATAGAAATATATGAAAATCTTCGGTGGGACACTCGCATAAATGGTATTACAAGAAAACTTACAAAATACACATTTTTTAAAAACAGTATTTTATTAAGTAAAGAAAAAAAGTTCGTTATTCAATTAAAATTTACAATTAACTAACTAACCATCATGCCGTTTTACCACAGGTGTAGGCAGGAGGACGAACCGCCAAGCAACTCGATTTTGGCATAGACTTCTTATTTCATTCATATTCATACATCGTCTCGTACATTCTTTTTAGTTATTCTGATTTCTGATAAGGCCCTACTAAAGTATTTGATTCAATTGATAGTGCCATGTCATCCTCGGGCGTCCCCGGATTCTTCTTCCATTCACATTCGCGTCATAATATTCTCCTTACTCGTTTTCTCGTTAATTGGCTCAGACCATCTAAGAATTCCCTTTTTAACCTTACTCATTACGCTTACATCAGCCTTGCATTCTTTTAGAATCTTAACATTTTTTAAAAGATCATCATATATGGTTTTACCTCACATTCGCCTATATCTCATTTCTACAGCATTCAGTCTACTTTCATCCTTCCCTTGGCAGTTCCGTGCCTTACTGCCGTACACCAGGGTTGGTATCGGCACTCCATTGTGGACCGTCTAGCTTTGTATCGTTGGTTAAATTTTTTTGGGGCAATTAATTTTATCATGTCACGTATAATAATAATAAATGGTTCTATAGTAATTATGCTGCGAAATTCAAGTGGCATAGGTACCCGGTTATAACAAATTACTTGTTATGCAAATTTTTGTGTAAATCAGTATTACAACAATAAATCACACGTGCAAAATGTCAATTTGTCAATGATTTAATGACAGAACATACAATCATAATACTAAATCAATTGTTTGCCTGTTGCTTTGGCTGATATTAAAATATGAATTTATTTGTAGCAGACAAACAATATCAAACATGGCTACGTTTACTGACCTGCGTCTCATTATTGATGTATTCCGGATGAACGTCTAGGAAGTCCTGCGGCAAAACCAGTGTTGTCTTCCTTTCTAGGAGTTTCCTAAGTCTTGGGAAATTGTCACTGGTTAATGGAAGCGAGTCCTGATTATTAAACACCACGATAGCAGCTTGATTCTCGTAAATCTCCAACAAGTCATCTTGGTCTAGACTTTTCAACGCGGGCCGCTTGTACAACGACAGCTCTTTCGGGCCCCAGAACAGAAACGGACCTTCTAAATTGCCGAAAGTACCGATAAACAAGTTAAACAACAAGATATATACGATTTTGCGCGACTCTGACATGGTTGCACTAGCAAGTGTCAGACAGAAAAACGGATTTGATGGGAAATTGCATTCAAACGCACGCACGTGAAGGATAATCAATATTATTTGAGCAAGCGCGGGTGACGTTTTGAATAGAGACATCTGTTGTCAAAATAACGAAGCAGTACGCTATGGAACGCATTGGCACTTTGATGGTGTTTTTTAATTTTGTCAATAGATGTTGTTAGTAGTATGTAAAAAAACGCTTTTATTTGTTTTTGTTTCTGAAATTTTCCAATAGATGCCAACAGAGTGCTTGTACGTGTTTTTGGAAAACCGATTGTACAGGGTGACTGGTTCCTGACGCGAAATATTTTACGACGTGATGGAGGAGAAAATGCAACGGCATATATGCAAGTCTCCCCAAAATATATACTGACAGACTTCAGTCAGTTTTCAATGCTGCAGCAAGGCTGATAACCGGCGTTTCCAAATACTCTCACATATCGCAACATCTGCGGAACCTTCACTGGCTTAAGTGTCCTGAGAGGATCCAGTTCAAATTATGCTGGATGGTCTTTAAGGCGATACACGACATGGCACCACCCTACTTGTCAAACGATGTCAACATTAGGCAATCATCTCTTCGATCAGCGTCTTCAACGGCCATAGGAAGACTCTCAGTACCTAAACGCAATCCCAGCACCAATTTCGGAGACCGAGCTTTTTAGCAGGCCCAACAGCCTGGAACAAACTCCCTTCACATTTGCGAAAAATCGGCAGCTCTACTGAATTGAGAGCAAAACTAAAGACTAATCTTTTTAAATTGTCGTTTCCAGAATAACGACCGCATTGGTCTAATGGTGTTTTCGAGTACTCAGTCCAAGAGAATGACTTATATACCTATTTACCTTCTACCGCCCAGACTACCTTCTTTAATTTCAATAAAAAATATTACACTTTTGTGCGCTTTACCACTGAGAGCACGAGCAATAATCAAACAGGTATTCATAATATTGTAAATAGGTATGTTAGTTATAAGACTCTAGTTTTAAGCCATAGTTGTACGTCATTTTGCAGTATTGTATTAAAAATATGCACTTGGTCATAGATATGTATTAGTTTTAAATATGTACTAGGTTTATATGTGTGTTAGGTTTATATTCTAGTCTAAGTTGTAAGTCACTAGCTATAACTTTTAGTTAGTAAGTCAGTACCTATAAGTCATAGATGTAAGTCACTAATTATAAGTCACAGTAGTTAATCCCTAGCCATAAGTCTTAGTTGTAAGTCAATAGTAATAAGTCTTACTTATAAGCCATTAGTAATAAAGTTTAGTTGTAAGGTATTTGTTGTACGTCAAGTGATATGTTATTTAATTAATTGTAAAGCGCAATTGAGGTGATTTTCCAACGAAAACGGCGCTATAGAAGTAATCCAATTTTTATTATTAAAAAATCCAGCCAAAAAAGTTCATGTGAACATACGAGTAGTGTGCATTCTTAACTTTCATTAGGCACATTATCGTAGTAAGTCTAAAAATTCGTGAGAAAATGACGAATAATTCATGTGAAATCGTTTAGATAATATGCAACATAACTCTTATGGCAATACTTACAAGTGTCTAATTTGGGAGAAAGTTAATCCTCAGTGGATTCATCAATTTTTTAAAAATAAATCGCTATCTCACCTGACCTTGAATAACAATTAAGGAACATTTTCTCGAAACCCTGCGAAAGAAATGATGTCGGGGGCGGGGTCTTCAGTAGATAATGCGGTTGAAAGCTAGGTGAAAGAAAGGTAGGTTTGTTAGATATCCAATAGTAAAATACGCATTTCGTTTATATTCTGTATATTTTATATATTTTTTGTTTAATCACAGAGTACAATAACAAAATCGGCAAAAATCGTAACTTTAAATGAAATACAGTTTTCATAAAAAAAGTGAACCCATTCGTGGAAGAGGTAAAATTTTGACCCCAAATCAATTAGAGAAATTTTTATATCAATTAAAATATCGTTTTTGTGAATTTAAATGTAATTTAACTGTCGTGCTTGAATTTTGTAATACGATTGTGTTGACTTATTGTAAGAAAATGGAGAGACAAGTACGAAAAATTTATTAGCATTACGGAGAGAAAGTAGGAGTACTTGGAGATAACTAGAAACACTTTTGCAACGTAGGAAAAAAAACTCCATCGAACTGTTAACATTACAACAGCTGCTTTCCGAGCTTGGCAGTAACCTATTTCAAATTCTGCCCAAATCTCCCGATCTTTCTCCATCAGATTTTCATAATAAATAAATCATTTGATAAAAAAAAACGCTGATCTTACAACTGGGTCGATTGTTTCTGAATTTATTCAGGTGTCGAATCAACAACTACTAGAACGTTGGGAGTGGTACATAAATAATAGATGGATAACATATAACTGATTTAAAGAATTACAATTGTTTATAAGTTAACCACACAATTTAACCCATTGAAAATTATATGTACATTATGAAAATTAATTTTTAATTACACAAGTTAAATTACATGGCAAGAAAGAATTATGTAATTAAAATAAAAACGATTATCAATGACACAGTGACTAGACATAAAAAAAATAACAAAATAACTGTCTCCATTGAATAAAAAAATAAAAACTAAAACTTATTCTGCAATTTTACCAGGTGTCTGCTTCTTTTGGAAGAATTAAAGTTTAAAAAAATCTCCTTCGGCATCTCTTTATTTGTCGGTACAATAAGGTTAAATATAACGTGTTACGTACTCACAGATGAAACTAAATAAAATATTTTTTTACCACTAAATGTTTTTAAACATAGAGATGAATTGTTTGTTGTCGGGTGTACATACGGAATATGAAATGGAAAAAAATGTTATTGTAAGCTTACAGCTCAAGTCTGTCAAGAGATTTATAAAGATACTGTATATGTTAGTTTTACAATAATATAGTGTATATTTATAAGTTTTTTGAAGGACTTGAGTTTTTAATACACAGTTGCAATTGTTTATTTAATTTTATATTAATTATATATATATTAATTTTATGCGTATATCCGCCGACAAACAATTAATTTCAATATCTAAAAGCATTACTTGTATTTTTTCAATATTTAATCTGTGAGCGCGTAGTACGTTTCGTTTAGCCAACCGATTAAAAATATGTACATCTCAGTGTAATATGTAATTGAAATAACTTTTACCTATGTCAGATTTTGACATAATTTTTATTATTTTTAAATATTCTCTGTATTATTTTTGACACTGTTTTCCCTGGAACCAATCTTGAGTGAAAATTGAGAAATACGTACCCTCCACCGAATAGAAAATCAATAGAAGTGCGATCTCCACCAAATGGAAAATAGCTGATACCCCCAATTTACGTAAGTTCTTCTGAATCACAGGCTAATAAAATTGGCTATCTGTTTAAAAAAAAATTGGCATTTGAAAATGTTCGATCAATTTCCCAAGGATTAGGATTTAAATGGGCTTATTTCGGGGACACAGACGTGCCCACAATACTCTTCTATCGGTTTTTCGTTTCAGTGCCACACTCGCATTCTTTGTCAGGATTGTGTCCCGGATTACAAGCCACGGGTTGCAAGAACTTTTCGCAATGGCGCTTGTGATTATATATTGATTGTATCCCTTGGAATGCCACCAATTTTATGATCACTTGCCGCAGAAAGCTGCTGTTTACATATCCGCATTTCTAAAATATGTATACTGCATATAAAATCCACCCTTAAGGGCATTTAAAGCCACTGATGAAAGGGTCGAAGAAATGGAGGGTGGTCACATAACATATATTTACTTTCATGTAAGTTAAATTAATTGGAAAACTGAAAAAAGGGATTGAGACTTAGCTACAGTATTTAATAGGGGGAAACGAATTTTATATAAAGCTTAATAGAAAATAGGAAATTGAGAAGATAGTTAGAAACTATGCGATACAAAGTTTCTAATTCATAGTTATAGTGAGAATATTTCGGGAGTCGATTAAGACACCTGACTTTTAAAATGGTGAGAAAGATTGCAGTAAAGTCAAACTTTCATCCGAAATCATTAAATGAAATTTACAAAAAAACTCATTTTGTTAGAGTTGTATATTTTGGTTGGACTATTCAATGCATTGAGGCAAAGTTTCTTTGTATTTTTTTTAAGAAGGAAAGAACATTACTTGTAGAAAGAAGTAGATTCATCTAATAGCTGGTAATAGTTTTAGTAAAAGTAACCATTATTTAAAAAAAAAATTACTTCACCGGCAAGGTTTTTCAGATACTGTACTATTCTTTATTTATATGATTTTCTGATGGTTGCGGAGATTTTAAATGTTTCAACATTGTCGTGATAAAAAAAAATAGGTAACTAGATCTTGATAGCAATCTGTTTTTTTGTTGTTGTTCAAATCAGTCGTTCAAAATATCTGAGAGTTATACCGTTAATTATTGAATAGTACCGCAGCTTAAAGTTCAGAGCATTATCTGATACTGACTTGCACCTTTCTGTTGGAATTTTTTTTTTATTACATATAAATGATATTTATGATAAGAAAATAATGTTATAGTAAGTAGCTTTTAAAATATGTAACATAGGTTAAATCAAACAACGATCGTTGTTGACATTTTTGTTGCCACTTACGAACAACGATATATCGTGTTCGGCTACCAAAGGGTTAAATAAATACATGCGTAATAGATTACATATACGAGTATAAGATACGAGGTTGTCTTTATAGATGAACACAAACTAAATTAACTTTTTTTTTTTAATACCTACCTACTTAATAATTAAATTAAAACAGGCTTACGTTAATAATAAAAAAAATTAAATTGCATTTCGTACTCTGCAAACGAACATAATACATATATTTCAATATTATTTATATTAAGGTATTTTTTATACATTTTCAACACAGACGGTTATATTATCAAAGTACATTCAATAATAATTTTCAAAAAGGAGCCTCAGTCATATTGTAAATAAAGTAAGATGGCGTTATAATTAATTCATTAATTAATTTAACTAATATTTTTACATCATTTTAAGATAAACGCTTTGGTGTATATTACTGGATTTAATTTTTTTGGATTATAAATTAACAGTTTTCAAATACTTCACTTATGTACTATAGAACACCTTCAATAAAAAAAAACATCACATCAATATTTATATATATTTAAAAGCATCTTGGCTTTAACGTGCGGTATAATATAATTGTAATAACATTAAATTGTTTACATGTTTGTGTACACTTTTATTTTATTCAACATGCGGACAGATTATAATCATGCTTTAATATCTAAAACAAGTCATTAATAACGATAAAAAAAAATTGAATTGCTAATAACACAGATATGAAATTTTAATTACAGTTTACCTAAACTAATACAATGTTCTGAATATTTTAGTATACATATTTAATAGTTGCAAACATTGACAATCCAACCAATAGCGTATTAATATTGTAAGCACATCAATATGCAATATTGCTATTAGCATTAAACATACTCGTTTTCAGCTTTAGTCGAAGAAACTGCGAATCTCTTTTTCAGCAGTATAACGTCACAGTCTTTTCCGCGAATCTCACAACTGGCTTTCTCGTGGAGAGATTTGATGTCTTCGATAGGTTTTGTGCATTTACCGATTTGGAAATTCCCTTCGTCATTATCTAAATCTTCATCGTTTCTGGATGAAAGACTGTTCCTCGACGACATCAGTTCGCCCCTTTCATCGATTTTCAACATCATGGAAGAGTTGTCTTTCAACATGAGGTTCTGTATCTTCTTGTGGTGTTTTGTGTCTGTTGGAGATGGAACTCCGTCAGAAAACACGAACGGTTCTCTCTTTCCTTTGAACTCTTCGTAATGATCGGAGTTCTTGGACGCGGAAGTGTATTTCAGGACAGTTTGGTTGTATTGCTGCTTTTGCTCTTTCAAACTTTGTCCCGAAGTCTCCCTTCTAGATTTGCCGTTCCACTTGAAGGATCCGTTGGCCACGTGGCCGTTGGGCTTCTCGCAGAGATGCGCATTTTCCGTACGTCACCTAGAGTCCGATCCTTCAACAGCGGGGTCTGAATCTTCCCCTAAAGAATTGCTAGGAGCCTGGGGGTTGTAGCTGGGACTCCTACAAGCCCTCATTTGGGACCCGTCTGACCCTCTTCTAGAAGTGCCTCCAGAAGTTTGCCTATTACACAAACATCTGCAAATGATTCTCTTAAAAGCGAACCTAAAGTCTTTAGAAAACAAGGCATAAATCAAAGGATTAATAGCTGAGTTACAATACCCCAACCAGAACAAGATAGAAAACACTAAAGGATGGATGCATTCCTCGCAGAACGCTCTAATTACGTACATAGTGAAAAAAGGCAGCCAGCAAAATATGAAGCCACCAACAATGATACCAAGAGTCTTTGCAGCTTTGGTTTCCATTCTAAATCTTTTTACTTGGGCTTTGATGTTTCTTTTGCCCATTTTGCGTTGAGCTTTAGGCTTGTTCAAGTCTTCAAAAAGCGCTGAGGATGGCGAAGGACTGAGATCTCTTTCTTGGGTGACAGAGCTAGAATCACAGCTGGAAGACCGTCTGGAGATCCTTGATCCTGACATCCGCTGACCTGTGACCCTGAGGTGGTTATCCCTGCCCCTGTAGAGAGCTGAGGAGGTCAGCTCCTGACCACCAGGTGTGCAGTAGTGTACCGCGTAGAGAGCCGGTGGACTTCCTGGGCTTCTGGCAGGGCAGATCTGTTCGTTTGATGGGTAGGAGACGGAGATCTTTATCTTTTCGTGACTTCTTCGCTGGTTGGAATATCTGAAAAAAAAAAACAATATAAGCAAGAATCGCGAAAAAAAAAATCCTAGAGCCATAGTTTTTTTTTTCAAACTTTGGACGTTTTAAATTAGTAAGAACTTTCTTCCCCAAGTTAATTAAACTCATAATATAACACAATAATTAAAATATATTTATGAACCCATATTTTTCGTGTCAAAACTTTGGTCGTTTAAACATTACGGTTAAAACGTTTATGACTTTGTTCCACTTATTTATTTGGGACATGACCGCTTTAACCTTGCTAAGTAATACTTCAGTCTGGTAAAATGGTAAAATCAACTCATTTATGTAAGAGTGTTTATTCCATCAGGTAAATGGGTAAAAACACACTGAGGCATACATGAATAAACCATATAAAACACCTTAAACTACCTCTCTATAGCAATAAAACCAATATGTAAAACAGTGATGAAATAAAAAGAAAAGCATAAATTTTCACCATCATTTTATAAATTAACAAAATGGTATTACAAAGGAATTCCATCAGGACACTTCTAAAAACTGAATATTAAAAAGGATCTTTTTTATCTGGACTCTGTTATGTTTGGCATTTAGCTCGTAGATTATTTACAGGAACAGTTACTGAAAGGTGAATTGAAGACCTCCCCGGGAGAAGGAACTGTAATATAATAATTTTTTTTTAGTGGAATACTGATTTTTATAACATGACGCAGGTACTGAACAGTTTATCTTTTATTTTGGCAACAATAGTATGATTTAATGCCTGTGTTTGACTTCTTACCTCACGCATATGATATTACCCAAAATAGCGGTCCCTCAAAAGGTTGAACTCTCATCTCTGTCTATTAAAGCCTTAAACAAATGGAAAAAAAATGCATATCCGATATGCAAAACTCTAAGAATAGTGCGCGTACCTGCGATAATGTGATAATGTTATAACTGTTTGTTCTACTCGTTGTTTTGGATATTAAGAAGAGCAATCATGAACACTCTTATTAAAAGAAGAAGAAGACGATCGGCTTACTGCATAGATCTCTAGGAGGTTAACTTCAGTCCTTGTTCTTCACATCAGTATGTAGTATTCTGGTTATAGTTCGGTTGCTCATTTTATATTAGCTATTTTACATAACGTGGTCCCATCTAAATTTAGAGACGATCTTTAATTTTACAGTCACATTAGTTACTTTATTACTACCTAGATTATTGCTCAGCCCTCATTTTGATAATTAACTATTTACCAATTTATCTTCGAGATTGGTACACGCCTGTAGATATTCTAATTTAATAAGAGTCTTGAATACTGTTAATGTAACTTTTGTTACCCGAACATGCTCTATACAACAAAACAATTCTTTACTGAATCATTATTTTATTTTAATCAAAAGTTAGTAAAACGCACTGTTACAACGTGTGAAATATTTTTTTCTTCTCTCGAACGAAATTGATTTTTCACATGGATCCTTCTTCCTCGAAGGTTTTGAAACGCTCAATTCGTTATTAATTTTTTTTGTCAACGGTTTCGAACACTTCTAATTGATCCGTCCTTTATTTCTGGATTGAAAGTATGAGCCTGTTCCTACATGTTGACGAGTACAGAAAATTATTTGCTTTAATTTCGAACGATCGTATTCGTGTAACATACTTTTTCGTCCCACGCACATTCGAAAATGTGGAATTTTGCGAAAAATCCCCAGTTTTAAGGGAATTCTAGGAATACTAAGCGATCCGTGAAATTCCTTTGTCACCCGTTTTTTTGCTCACATTGTAAAAATTGGCCGAAAAAATGTAAAAATCTACTTAATTTATTACAGGTCGACATTGTACGAGTTGAATACAAAGCATTGATATTTCATGTGATAAAGAATACAAGCGTTTTCGTCGTTTGTTAAATAACAATTTCTCTGTTGCCAAATTTACTTCTCAGAGATTAAAATTGTGACATTATAAATTATTTTCATTATTAACGAGAAAAACAATTGCGTCAAATGCCATATTTTTTCAACGTGGATTATGGAGTAGAAGCGTGGGCGTAGGAACGGCTGCGCGGCCTGTTTAATACAAAACTTAATTTTGGATTTGAGGCCAAATTGCTCGCCTAAAGCTGATGATCTTTTTTTTAACCAAAAAGTATAGTAAATATCTAGTACGGATTAGAAGCAATTTATTTATTTTTGTTTTACATTACGAAATATATGCCATTGAGAGAATTGATTTTCCGCGATTTTAGTGGCACATATAACAATTATTTGGGGGCTAAAGGTGACCTTAAAAAAAGTTTTACCCCGTCTTCTTTGAAAATATAAAGAAATATAAAAAAAATTAAAATAAGAATTATGGTGGATTTTAAATTAAATTAAAAACGAACAATTTACGTTGGAACACAAATTTGCCGTACATAATTTAAAATATCGACCCGAAAAAAGGTTTCGATTTTGTATTTTTATTTACGTAATCATATTTACATACCAAATATGATATTTTTTAAATACAGTAAACCGGAAAATAATTTTCTAAGTTGCCTATAAAATTATGAAATATTTTTTTCTTCTTAATTTTAATTAATTTCAAAAGAAAAATAATTAAAATACTTCTCATACGTAATAGATATTTACTAAACCTTTAATTAAAAAAAATGTATCTTTCAGTTTGAATGGGTATTTTGGCCTCAAATCCAAAATTAAGTTATATATGGAACATGCAGCGCAGCCGTTCCTCTTATGAATTTTTAAATTTATTTTTTATTTTTATGTGAATACCACTCAACTGTCTGGAGCCACTATGGGACTATATCATTATCAATGTGGATTTGTTGTGAAGCTGAAGATAGTGGGGAGGGGAAAGAGATGAGAAAGAGGAAGAATTGAAAATTATTTCGGGTAACGTTTCTACTCTGAGTGGCTGTCTTTCAGAGTATCTATCATTATTATTCTCATATCGCGAAAATTCTAGTTTTCTTAAAATTGTAAGGAAATCATAGGTACTTTATCTATTTTTCACTAATGTTCGATTGAAAAAAATCATTTTTTACAGTAACTCCACACAGGAGACCCTGAGGGAAATAATTTCCTTCAAGGCCTATATCATCTTTGGGGATGCTGTGTGGAGGTGCTTTTAGAGGATAGGAAGGAGTGAACTTGGGTCTTGAAGATACCTATGTTATAGGATGGAGTAAACACAGAGGCCGGCAGATCAATCCACAGCCGAGCTGTTGAACACAAGAACGAATCGTAGAAGCGACCCGTTATCATGTGACTAATGTCAACAGTGTGCAAGTGTTGGGCGCGCGTTTGGCGTGTTTCCCGACTATGCACCAGTGCCGAAGGGATCAATGACGCTAGTTCCTCGGAGCATCTTCCATTAAAATACCGGTAGAACAATGACAGCATTCCCACCTGACGTCTGTGCTCCAAAGATTGCAACCCGTTTGTTAAGATAGGCGAATCTATCAAACGGACCGCCCGTTTCTGCACAGAGTCAAGGTTTTTTTTCAGATATTTTGGGACTCCCGACCAGAGGCGGCTGCCAAATTCTACAGTGGGGCGCACTTGCGATTTGTACAGGGTCAGCAGTTGTGTACTGTTAAATAAACCTAACCCCACATTTCAAATGTTTAGCAAACACGTGCTGGGACGATTTACTCGTTTATGTGACACATGAGTTAAGCGCCCCCAAAACGATCAATATCGATGATAAATAAAATTGTCAATGATTACGTGAATTAACTTCATCAATGCGATTGACAATTCCTAATTGATCTATTACAGACCCAATAAAGCGATTGAACGTTGTCGGGGGAAATAATGACCATTTAAATTGAGCACGTTGACAAGCAGCGCCATTGGCGAAGTGGATTGAATGTTACGCCGTGCGATTGACAATCGTTCGGATCAATCGAGTCTTTCTGAACTTAGTTTTTTCGAGGAATAATATTTTGTTTTGCTTATAATTGCATTATATCGCAATTATCCAGAGTTAAGCAAAGTAAAATAAAAAGTTTATCACTACTTTCGCGCACTGTAGGTGCTGTTTCTGCAGACGGCTACAAAGTAACTGGGAGAAAATATTGACGCTTTGATTGAAGTTTCGTCAATCGCACTTACAGTTTAACCTAACTATTTTTTGTGATGCTGTTTGTTATTTTCTGCGTTATTATTTTCTATCTTAGGCATTTTTCAGAAGTGGCCTTCTCCGCTAACCGAGATTTTACTGTACCTCGCGTTTCTATCAAGAAACAAAACAAATGTCAATAATAATGGATGCCAATTAAATTAATGGAAAAATTTTATATTCTTCTTTTTTATCAGAGTGGATGAAGATCAGCAATGGCCTCTCACATTCCCGCGTCAATTTAATATTTTATAAAGATATCGGAAAAAGAAATTGAATAATAATTTGGCATTCAAGTAGTCGCTTTTGTCTTAGTTTTTTAAATTCCGATTTTTTAAATCTGATCGGAGAAATGAATAATAAATTAATGAATACTTGATAACCGTATTCAAACAACGATGGATTGCTCTTGTATTTTGATGATAAATTTGTATTTGAAATATTCTGATGTGTACTCGGCCTTGCTTGGGTTTTTTATTTTATTTTTAATAATGTTATGAAGTTTTGAATTATTGCTTTTCGTTTGGGTACCAACATTAATTTGATAGCGAAAGTAACGCCTGGTGACGACTATTATTTTCTCCAAATAAAGAAACATTTACTTTGTAATTAATGTAAGTAATTTAATTCATTCCATACATTTTTTTTTTTAAATATGTCTATCTAAATAATAAACTTCTTAAGCCGGTACCCACTTGTGTTTTAATTTTTTAAATATTCTACACTAACAAATCTTCTTATTTTGAATATGTAATCTATGGCTAACCAGAGTAGTATATCTATGGGGTAACCTCAATACAACATGGCGGGTTCAATGTTTTTCAAACTAATTTTAAAACGTTATATCAACAGTTTTACATATTGGTTTTATTCCAACTACTCTCTAAACCTTCCCGGCACTAATATGAACAACCGGTGCTGTTTTCAGCGACACTGAGAAAATCGAGGATAGACAGGCAAACATTTTTTGTTATATATATAGATTATTATTGATTTTATGTAAATTGTATAATATTCAAACCGATTGAAATATTAAAAGAAATCTTTCAGCGAAGCCGGTCAAGTAATTTTCGATAAAAAAAACAGACGGACAAACATTAATTTTTATATATATAGAAGAGATTAATTTGTGGTTTGTAGGTAAATTTCGGTTTCTGACCTTCTGTAATAACTAAAAGTTACCTAACATGCATTTCACTATGTATAATTTTTACCGAATGACATTGGTGGATTAACCATTTATTATTAGACACGTTTTATTTGGTTTACAAGACAAATTCAACATTATAAAATTGAAATCTGTTTGTTTATCTGATACAGTAAATACTCTCGAACGGTGAGGTATTTACCTACCTGTCTATTGACTATTATTCCGTATCAGTAAACGGCCTCGTTAAACGGTTTGACGGCCTCCGTCGTTGAGTGGTTACGATCCTCGGCTACGAATCCGGAGGCCGCGGGTTCAAATCCCGGCGGGCGCAAGAAATTTTATTTGAGCAATTTGTGATATTATTATTAATTAAAAAAAGTAGTTTATTTGCTGCACGTTCTCCAGAGTGGTAGACATTTTCAGTATCGCCCTGGTGAAAAACCACCATTCAGAATCGAAACCTTACCTGAAATGGCTTTGGGCGTGTTTGGTGACCAGATCTAAAAAGGTACATCCCAAGCTACTCCTCCCATCTCCTTCCTCTTCCCTTTATCTTCAGCCTCACAACATACCCCAATTGGGGATGCTATAGTCTCACTGGCTCCAGACGGTTATGAGCAGTTGGGACTATTAGATATTATCATAGATTTCATTTATTTATTTGTTCATCTATGCAATGCAACTGTTCAGAACCCGTGTTCATCAGGCAAAGTTTACAGTTGAAACATGCTAGTTGAAATATACTAGAAAGATGGAGAGATATGGCATGGAAGCGTGCCGACTGTCGTTGAGTTACAACCAAACTGCAAGGACTATCATAGCGGCGAACCCAATGAAAGTTATGCATTTGATGTGTAGGAAGAAACAAAGGCGGGGCGCCGCTGCGCGTTGATGCGATTTGTAGTAGTATGGGTAAACGAAGTTAGTGAGCCGCGTTGTCCGCGTGGTTTCATGGTAATAATCATTCATATCCCATCTCTCTTGTTTCTTTTACATACGTGTACGAGTATATTGTCATTAAATATAAGGCAAAGACATTATACGTAATATGCACAAGTCAATGAATACAATATCAATATATGATCCTCCATCGGCACAGCAGTAGATTAGCATAACTTAGCATGCATCAGGGTTGTTTATTTAGGGTGTCCGCAGAGGGTAGTTGAAGGTTCGGGTATCTCAACTGAGAAATTAGCATTCCTTGTTCTATTGTTCTACTGTTCCGGTGCGCTAACTGGAGCCTCCGAGCGACTGTGGATGCTTCAGGGCCACATCCTGATTTGTGATGGACTTTGAGGGATAAACATTGCTGTTTGTCATGTTCCGAATGTTGATGGGGTGAAGGGTTTGGATTATTCAATGATAATTGAACTATTATTAATTAAATAATAAATAAATATTTTGTTTTAACCACTATTTAAAATAAAAAACAATAAAACAATACCCTGAATATGCTAACAACATTTTAGAAACAAATATTTTTTATTGATATAAATAAAACTGGTTTATAATTATACAAATTGAAATTTGATAAAGTATTCAGAGGAACGGCTGCGGGGCCGTTTGTTTCATACAAAACTTAATTTTGGATTTGAGGCCAAAATACTCACCTAAACCTAACGATTTTTTTGTTCATTAAAAATATAGAAAATATCTAGTACGGATGAGAAGTAATTTATTTATTTTTGTTTAACATTATGAAATACAGGCCATTAAAGGAATTGAATTTTCGCGATTTTAGATTCACCTTTAACAATTATTTGGGGGCTAACAGTGATTTAAAAAAAAATACTTTAAAAATATAATAAAATATAAAATAAAAAAATTATAAAAAAAATTAAAATAAGCATTACGGCGGACTTTAAATTAAATTTAAAATGATTAATTTACATTGGAACACAAATTTAAAATATCGACCGGAAAAAACCTTTTTTTTAAGTTTAGTTTCAATATTTTTATTTGCTTATTCATATTTACATAGCAAATATGATTAATAAAAAAAAATACGATAAACCCGCAAATAATTTCCTAAGTTGCCTATAAAATTATGAAAATTGATTTTTTTTAATGGTATTATACTTGATAATTTATAACAATAAATAAAATACTTCTCATACTTATTAGATATTTACTATGCCTTTAATTAAAAAAAATATATCGTTCGATTTGGATAGGTATGTTGACCTAAAATCCAAAATTATGTGTATGAAACAGGCAGCGCAGCCGTTCCTCTCAATAGTCAATTAATTATTTTTAATAAACATTAATAAAAGAAGAGCCATCGCTTAAAATTAATATCTATATTTAGAATAATTGATTTTATTAATGTGTATAGGTATTCCTCCATTTGTTTTATTTTCTAGTTTCAAATACAAATATAATTATTAGTATTAAAAAAAAAACCTTTATTGTAAGTAAAATTTTTTACAGTAATAATCAATTATTTACCTCCCCTCATCACATTTTATTAATTTTTATCTATGCTTATGTGATAATTTTTTAGTATACATTACTTTCTATCCTCATAAAGAACCATTGGTTTCGAAACATGTTGATATTTATTTATTAAATAGTGGTTTAAACAAAATAATAAGGAATTCCAGTAAAAAAATATAATGAATTTCAAAGTATACATTTATATAGATCAGCAAACGCCGATTATGAATGTATACATAACTTTCAAAATATACAATTATACGTAGAATTTATAAATCTTTATTTAAAAATGAATGAGAAATTAGCTCGTATTATGTTTGTACCAATGCATTTCGAACATCTGACGTCACGTGAGCATTCTGTTTTTGGATTAGTATGATATTTTTTATTTTTCGATTTTGTTTTGTATTTTATATACAATACGTATTTTTTTAGTTTCAGCAAAATTTTAACTTAATTCGCGTGACTTAACCTCTATAATTGTAGTTCAATATAAACAACTACTTCCCATGAAATAAATTAGAGTATTCATGATATCGTTAAGGGTCTTATTATTCTTTGCGTTGAAGTTTTTGAAAGGTCCATAATTTTATTACTAATGATTAATTATGGTTTACTATGAATAGAATATACAATTATGTGCGGTAAAGCTCATCCTTGTTTTGACATTTGACATTCTAATCTCAAAACTGATCAAAACCGACCGGCCATAGACTTGGAGCGTTTTGGCTGCCTTTGAAAAATTGAAACTTTGAAAATTATTTTTAACCACGAAAACTAACATTAGAAAAAAAACTAAATGTACTGGTATTTAATTTTGAACGTTATCGTTGATAAAAATAAATAAAAAAAAAACGTTGGACTGGAGTTCCAAATTCTTCAATTTATTGGAATAGCTTATTGAAGCTGATAATAAAATTCATTGTAATATTTTAATCATTGTAGAAGATAATATTAACAAATCTCAAATGAAACATGGAACAGAAAAAGTCACGGAAAGTAAGAAAAAGGTATTAGTCGAATTCAATAATATAATCGAACACAGTACCTCTTCCGGTCTTACCGCGACAACGTTCTAACCACTGAACTAATGAGACCTCAGGCCTCATTAGTTTAGTGGCTCCAGTCAATTTTTTTTAATATCGATAATGAGGTTCTTACTTAAATACCAGGATTTTTATTTATTTTAAAGTTAGTTTTCACAATAAATTATTTTCTTAAATAGACGTATTAAAGTTTCTATATATTCCTAAAACCAGAATACGCATAGACGAGACCCGTTACATATTAATATGTCAAGAAACAGAACAGAGCGTTTAGATGAGATGGTTTTTTATTCACTCCTAAATAACGTTTTATAAATTCTACTTGTATATACATAACAAAATGCAATATAAACGCGTAAATTTGTTTTGAGCTACTTCAATTTAATTTAATAATCTCGATCGGTTTCGGAAGTGCCCTTCCCTCGTTAGGAATGTTTTACAATATTAGGAATATATTAACATAATTTTAATATATTCCTGATGTGGCAATTTCGAAACCGGTCGAGATTATTACATTAAATTGAAGTGGTACAAAACAAATTCATGCGTTTATATTATAATTTTGGCAAGCACAAAGTAAATGCATTTTACGAAAAGGCATAAGGTTTTTTACTGAAGTTTCTTATTGTTATCGTACTCGTTGAATTGATAGAATTACTTTCTCTTGGATAATTATGATGTTTATTCTTGCTTTAGCATAACTCTGTAACTTCACGATAACAAAACCTACCGCAACCTAAACTAATCTCACACCCACTTCCAGTATTTACACCCTGCTAAAGCTTCTAGTAAAGCTTAGATTCCTGGTTTTGCATCTGTCTTTTCCCATGAGGATAATTGCAGAATGCACAGTATCAACATTGTATGGCAGTATACACACGGTTCCCACGTTTTGCCCCGTTTTAAGTAGACATTTTCAGACCGGATGAACAATGGAAATGATACAACCGGGTAATGTTAGGATTGCAAATAGAATCAAGGATAAAAAAGTACTGTAAATTACGAGTATTAGTTTATTTCAATCAGAAACCATTACATTTGCAAGTAAACGCCCTTTGATCAAATTTATTGTCAACCATCTGTATGCCAACGGTAAAAAAAGTAAAAATCAATTACATAATTATTAGGTGTTTGAGTACGGACTGAGGAGATCAAAAAATAATGCAAGACCCTTCAGAAATACTAAGAATTAAGAAAGAAGATGAAGAAAGGAACGCAGTCATGTTTTGTACATTTATAATATATGTTTCAATACATCTTTTTCATTTAGATAGTAAAATTTTACAAAACTAATCAGACAATTTGTAATATTTTTCTTAGTCCTCCTCACTGGGGGTTCCTGTGCTGAAGTGGACTAGGTTTTATGTAAAAACTGTTTTGACTTGATTTTTGAAATCATTTGCCTTTTCTGTTTTTTTTCCTATTTTTTCTTTTTATTTATTTATTAAATTTTTTCATATATTTTTTTATTTATTTTTTTCTCTTTTTTTATTTTCTTTTATTTATTTTATTTTATTTTATTTTATTTTCACTTTTTTTTTATGGCCGGTGAATGTGAATTATATAAGTTAGTGGGGAGATATCTATAATTCCTTTGTCCAAAAGCAGTTTTAAATATGAATTTGTTTATTTTGTTTCAAAACAAAACACGTAGTAACTTGCCATGCCACGGATGTCCCCATATTATGGCGGATGAAAATGACAGGTATGATTGAATAGGTATTTCAAAAGCAACAAATGGTCAATGTGAGAATAATTAAAAATTAATTATAATAAACCCACATTCCTTTCGTGGCACTATTTAATAAATAAATATCAACATGCTTCGAAACCAACGGTTTCCTCGTCATAAACTTACGTTGTATAGATTTGATACATTGTATCCTGTAAAAGTAGGTAAATACTAAAACACTATGAATGTTTGTACAGTTGTCGAAAACAGCGCTATTTAATTAACTAAATTATTAATAAGTGCCTTCTCCCAACTTTTGTCCTTCAAATACTATACTAAAATCTCGATTCTATCATTACTCATTATTGAAGACCTGAAAATATCGCGTGATTTTTGTGATATTCGTATTATTTTTGCGAAAAGTGGTGTTATTTTGCAACAAACGTCGTTTTTGTTTTACTATTATCACATATATATTTATATCGATGGAAAAAATAATGGTAGTGTGCGGCGTTTTCGAAATGAAGTTAGCTGGGTTCATTCATGGCTATTCAAGCTTGTCAAAATCATAAAGAAAGAAGTATTTAGAAAGCACAGGATTACTTTATTTTTTGAAAATATCACAATATCGCGGTAAAATAGGAAAATTCGCATTATTTACCGAAAATTAATATCCCTTATTTAAACTCAACCTAAAACACCCTATCAACTAGTTCTCACCTATGAATTCTCTCGGGAGAAGCGCTGCCCAGTGACGTAGTAGTACTGTGCGCCGACCCTGTGCTCAGCGGACTGCCCTGCGGCCCACGCCTGCCTCCACCACCCCTGCCCCGGTGTATCCGGAGGGTTAGGCGGTTGTCGTCGAAGCGGTTGCCGACCCCAGCCTTGCCTGGAAATAATGAAAGAAAGGAATTCATTAATTTTGGTATTGTGTACTCGGGAAAAGGAAACATATTTTAAGCGGTTCTGCTGTACAAGGATATTACCTACACTTATTCTATCACATAAACAAAATAAGTAAAACAATGTCGACGTGTATCTTAAAATTCTTGATCAACGCTGAGATATTAGAGACCTAGTAATATTTTTTAAGATATTTCATACTTTTATTGATAGTCTTTTTATTGATTTTATTTCTTATTTTCAGATGTCCATTAAGAATTATTTGATCTCCGAACACATTTTATATTTCAATATGTAGCACTAATTACACTGAAAACGTATTTATAAGAAGAACCTTTAGCATATTTATTTAATAGGTTATGTGAAGGCATCTATGAACTAAACGTGAACCTTTCAAAATTCGCGACTCACTGAAAAACTTACATTTGAACCCTTACGGCCGTTCTTCCCAACCCTACTGAGAAACTGTTGACCGGAAATGTTGCCTCAACATTGTTCAAATTCACAAATACGCTCTACCCAACGAAACTCTCGATCAAATTTACGATCATTCGTATAACGATTTTTGTGGATTGAGTTCCGCTCAACGGATGACTAGTTATAAAAAAATCTCAACAAGATGAAAAAATGTCACCGATATGTCAAATGGTTTCCGATCTATTTTACGCGATCTAAATATTGAATGACAAAGATTTATATCCGTATCAAAAATATGTATTATTTTTAATAAAACTGAAGAGAACGTTACTTATTTTAATCATTGTAGAAAAAAATATTAAAATAAATATATGTATACAGTATATTTGCGACACGTTCCAGGGTGGTAAATACTCTCAGTATCGCCCTGGTGAAAAACTACGATTCAGAAACGTTGCTTGAAATAGCTTTAGCTGTGGTTGGTGAGTAGATCTGAATTGTCGGGTACTTCCCAATCACCATCTTCCCCATATTCTCCCCCCCTTCCACGACCTTCAGCCCCGCATATATAAATACATACCCCAATTGGCGATGCCATAGTCTCAATGACTCCAGACAATTGGAACTCTTGTGCAGTTTTACATATAAAGAAAACAGAATGCACCTGTATTTAAAAAAATAAAAATAATGTCTTAATATCTTTTTTCTTTTTATAACTGATAATAATGATATCCTCACTGAGATTTCCCGTGCCGAGAATTTGAAAAAAATAATATTGTTGAGGTGTTTTAAGTGCAGTTTGGTTTCTGTTTCAGTCTGTTTTTAATATATTTCCCGTTTCAGATTGCCTTGTTGATTATGTTGCTACTATGTAACGTATCCAGCGTTTTATATAATTTTTTAAATTTATTATTGTTGCATAAGAAGCGTTTTTGTTCGAATGCTGTGATTGTGGTTGCTTGTTGGATGTGATCAATGTAAATATGTACCTTATTTTTAAATGATTAAACTAATGTTTATAAGACAAGATTTTTTATGCAGAGCACAAATATGGTAACAAATTATTATAAGCAATAATTATTACCTGAAAAATCATACAAATTGAATAATCTTCCGAGAAAAAATACATGCTGCCGACAAAACACGAACCCGTGACCTTATTATTCTTCAGGTCGCGGGTTCGTGTCCCGTCGGCAGCATGTATTTTTTCTCGGAAGATTATTCAATTTGTATGATTTTTCAGGTAATAATTATTGCTTATAATAATTTGTTAAATATGTACCATTTGACACAACTTTATTAGCTTAACAGGTTAAATATGTTTGTTAAAATACTGGATAACAATATTGCCAGATTACCCTTGAAAGTTTCATAGTCAGAGTTTTTCTTTTCTGAAATCATTTAATATTTTTAAAACATCGTGAAAATTCGTTCAACCGAAACGTGGAGAGCATTTAAATTTAGCAATTGATTGCGTAGCCTCTCCGGTGTAAATTAATATAAAAAAAACTTTCGTGTCTTTCTTTCCGCCGTATTCTGGAAAGTTAAAATATGCAAGTCACTTTCAAAGTCCACTGAGGATAAAATAAATTTAAAAAACGGAATGAAACTTCTAAATTCCTTTGAGTCAAGCGCATTGACTCTTTCCTGAAATTTTCACAAAAGTTTTTTTTTAATAATTTTGAATGTTAACTTAACACAGGAGACCAACGGGCCAAGTCAGTATCTTTTGAGAAACCTAACGCAAGTCAAATCCCACATAAACAAGACATTTTTACGGTTTTCATAAACGTAGCGTCATCTCTTACTTTTTTTTGTTTAATTTAATATAAATCAAATTTAATAATGTTGTTATTAAGTTCTGCAAGTATTTTTAGTTTTTATTATTGTGACAGCTGTTTCGGCGTTTAAGGCCATTTTAAAACTGTGGTTAATCCACATTGTGACGACTTATTTATCTGATTTAATTTTCTCCCACTCCTTTTAAATTTGGACGGGTAATGATTTATTATCAGTAAAACCGATTTAGTTAGAAAACAATTAAAATTCTGAATTCTTTGAGGTTTTCACAATTATGATGTGTTTACTCGTATTTAACTGGCAAAACAAATAAAATAAACGGAGTTCTACGAATTAACCACACAAACAATTAATTAATAGTCACCTCTTACGTTTACGTTACGGATTTGTCTCACTTGTTAGCGCGATGTGGAGTAATAAACTGTCAAAGTGGGTTATTTATGGCCAATATAACTTGCTTTAGCTAACGCATGTTAAATCGTCAATAAACAATACCTTTTAACAGTTTTCATAAATGCAGCGTCGTCTCCTGCGTTTGCGTTACGGATTTGTCTCTCAACGTAAACGCAAAATTTACTTGTAAGCGCGATATGGACTACTAAACTGTAACACTGTGTTGTTTATGTCCGATTTAACTAGCTTTAGCTAACGCAATAGATAAAAACTTTACCCTCTCGTTGTTGGCGAATAAACACTGTAAATAATGCTCCTGCGTTTGTTTCCACATTCATTTCATACCATCTATTAAAATATTTTTAATCATTAAAGAAGATAATATTAACACATCCCAAATGAAACATGAATCCGAACAAACAGCAGAAAAATAAAAAGGTATCAGTCGCAACTAGGGCTCGAACCCAGGACCTCTGTCTATATCCGGGACAACCGCTTTACCGACTAAGCTGATGAGACCAGTTCAATTTACGCCATCTTCACCGATATCATACTTCAAGTTCAAGATTTGTTAATATCATCCTATATTTTAAATCCTAAATTATTGGCTGCAATCTTTATGATTATTACAAAGTTCTTCCCAAACACAATTGTAATCGGAATAGAGTCTGGGATATACCTATCCGATTTTTACTTTTATATGAGACATCTATTGACTTTTTTTACAAGTCAAATATTAAAAAAAAATTAGATAATATTAACACATCCCAAATGAAACACGAATCCGGGTATCTTCTTTAATGATTAAATATTACCATGAGGTTTATAAACTTCAATAAGATTAAAAAAAAGTGTGTTTATGGCCGATTTAACTCGCGTTCGCTAACGCATAAGATACAGAGTTTACTCCCAGAAGGTTATGGAATTTTCATAGTGATGCCTGTACTCATTTTTTAAAGAAATCCAAACTTTTTTAGTTACGAATAACCTGACAATATTTGAGTTCATCCTACTATATACTATCGTTATAAGCGAAAAATGTTGCCTGTGCAGTGGTGGAGGACTTAGCTATCAGAGGGTGGAACCCGCAACGCCTGGGTGGGATGCGGACCACTCGGTCACTAAGTGCGAATGCTTTGTGTTGTTTTGTAGAGAAAAGAAGGGGTGAATCCGGGTTTTTAATAGGCAAAATATCAGTTACGTGAACAAGGCGTAAAAGGAACACATTATCTAGCATTGCAGTTATGCACCGAAGCCATAAAATATGAAATTTAATATAAATTTCAAAAATGTTATTTTTTTATAAAATTACTAGCTGTAGTTCCTGGCGTTGCCTGAAGTTATGAATGGTTTGGAGAAAACTTTTGAGCTTGTGATGTGTTATTCCTAACCCCATTTTTTTCTTCACAATAACTACACACAGGAGGCCCCGAGGGAAATAATTTCCTTCAAGGCATGTGTCATCTTTGGGGACACTGTATGGATGGTCTTTTAGAGGATAGGAAAGAATAAACCCGAAAATCATTCCATAGCCGAGCTGTCGAACACAAGAACGAGTCGTAGAAGCGACCCGTTCTCATGAGACAAATGTCAATCATGTACAAATGTTAGGCCCGCGTTTTGCATGTATACCAACTGTGCACCCCTACCCCCACCCTGTAATTTTCCTCTTATTTATGTTGAACGTCAAGTGTGCAAAATTTTATCAAGAGGTACCAAAATTCTCCTATAAGATGTGGAAAAGGGGAGGGAGATGGGGATGGTTTTTCGAAATCTCATAAAAAACAGTGCTCTTTCTCTTATTTTGAAGGTCAAGTGTGCAAAATTTCATAAAGCTCGTAATAGAACTGTAAATTTGATTTCAAAATAAATACCCAACGCCCGCCTGGGACAATCTCTTTATATTAGAAGTTTGGATTTGTAATTAGATCTTACATGAAGAGCTTTTAAATTAAAGTACGAAAGTATTGAGATATTTGGGCTGTGCATCGATGGGAGCTTTGAGCTTTACAAAGCTTGTATCGCGACTAGATAATTAATCAATATGATACTTAACGTTCAAGTAATTTCCAATAGATTAGTGTTAATCGATTTTGTATCAGTATTTACTGCGAAAAACGATTTCTTGTGAAACTCGAAATTAATCGAACTCACGGATTTAAGGATTAGAACGATTCGTACAAGTGAATGAATATTTTTCTATTTTTTTCCCATTATACTTGTATATTTCCCTTACACATTGTGGAGATTGGTTTCGCTTCGCAGATTTTAGTTAAATTTAACTTTATTAGAAATCGCTCTTAAGGATTCAAACGACTATTCTTTTTTTTTTATATGAATACCTCACAAGTCCCAACTGCTCCCAACCGTCTGGAGCCAGTGAGACTATGACATTCCCAATTGGGGAATGTTGTGAGGCCGAAGGTATTGTGGGGAGGGGAAGGAGAAGGGGAAGAGGAAGGTTGGGAATACCTGGCTATTCAGATCTGGTCACCAAACACGGCTAAAAGCCATTTCAAGCAACGTTTCAATTCTAAATGGTGGTCTTTCACCAGGGCGATACTGAGAGTATCTTCCACTCTGGAACGTGCGCAAATATACTATATATTATTTTTAAATGAATTAATTGTGAAACAACACAAATTAATTAAATAAAAATTACTTGCGCACGCCGGGATTTGAACCCGCGACCTTCGGATTTGTAGTCGAGAGCCTTACCCCTCGACCATGGAGGCCGACTATGAAGTAATCGAAATAAACATTAAAACATGTTTTTAAAATAATCATTCCGAACTCCCCAAAACTTTCGAACGGTGGGTAAGTAGTGAAAATATCACCATTTTATCCTGTATAGAATTCTGCAGAGAAGTTTTCATCTCGCAACGCCATTTCTCCGTTGAGCTCTAAATTTTTTAAATACACAATCCTTAAGTAATACAGAATCTTTCAGTTATATAGAATCTTTCAGTCATATACCATTTCTCAGTCATATAGAATCTTCCAGTCATATAGCATCTCTCAGTCATACGAAATATTTCAGTCATATAGAATCTTTCAGTCATATTTAATCTTTCAGTCATATAGAATCTTTCAGTTCTATATAATTTTTCAGTCATATAGAATTTTTCAATCATATAGAATCTTTCAGTCATATAGAATTTTTCAGTCATATAGAATCTTTCAGTCATATAGAATCTTTCAGTAATATAGAATCTTTAAGTCATATAGAATCTTTCAGTCATATAAAAATATAGCAGCCATTAAAATATATTTGAATTAATTGAAGATAATATTAACACTTCTTAACTCCTCGAATCTTTTTGATAATATGATAATTTTTCTTAAATGTGCACGATAAACTTTTAAATATCAATGAGAAGCGTGTTTTTTCCATTCCTAACATAGTTTGTATCATATACATCGCTATAGTACAATGAGATAACATGAATTTTATGTGTCCGTTTCGGGCTGGGAGAAATATCTCCCCAAAAGACTTGAGGGGTTAACCGCTAAAGCTTTCTAAATTTGAAAAATGTTGAACTTACAATACGTATTTTGTCTTTATTATTATGTATTCGTTGAAAATAGTCGTATTATCTAGATATTTCACTAATGAAGGCTCTGGAAATCGCACAATAAAGATTATCTGCTTCGTAGTTTTGGATAAAATAAAAAAAATAATTATTTTTCAAGTCATCAAATTAATGAATCGTTTGAGAATCGAATGAGTGACGTACCTGTAACTATCTAGTTCATATTACAAGAATGTAGTTGTTTCACGAATCTATGAGAAAAACTAGACAAAGTAGCACTTAATCAAACTGATATCTATGAAAATATCTACGTATTATGTCTGCAGATGTCATTGGCTGTTCAATACAATATTTTCCGTCAAAGGAAGTGATTATAATTAATACATTTAAGTACTCTCACTCTGAAGAAAATTAGGTACAGGAATAAAATAGAGCTTGGAAATACTAGGAAAGTTTTTGACATTAATTTGTTCAAATTGAACAAAAATAAAAATAATTTGTTGTGACAAAACTTGGCTAAAGAAGATATTTCAAGGAACGTACAGTGTATTGTTTCGTACAAGCTAAATATGCAGCTTTATTATTAGTTTTAAATATGCATTAGGTTTATATTCTAGTTATACCTACTCGAGTCTAAATTTAAGTCACTAGCCATAACTTTTAGTTGTAAGTCACTAGCTATAAGACATGGATGTGAGTCACGAATTATAAATCTCGGTAGTTAATCCCTAGTTATAAATCTTAGTTGTAAGTCAATAGTTATAAATCTTACTTGAAAGCCATTAGTAATAAATTTTAGCTGTAAGGTATTAGTTATACGTCTTAACTGATATGTTATAAAATTATTTGTAAAGCCCCGTTGAGGTGATTTTCCCACAAAAACGGCGCTATAGAAGTAATCCAGTTATTATTATTATTATCCAATGCTTAATTGAAATCGTTATTTTTTCACACCGCCTTATGTCACTAATGTATTGAATTTTTTTGCAGGCACTAAGTATGAGATTTCCAGAAAGGAATTCTTCGTAACATTGATTAGTTTATCGAAGAAAGGTATGCTTCTGGGAACGTATAACAGTGTTTGGATTTCAAACAGGGCTTGTTGAAATCTTTCTATATATTTTTTTACTGAATGTGTATGCACATGACCAAAATACCCTTAAATTAATTATTTTGTAAAACATTTGTATTAAATTTAATTAACATATATGTTTTAATTATAATTTGATATCTAACTGAATATAATTTATAATAATTCAGAAAATAAATCCAAGAAAAGAAAGAAAACCAGACCTCCAAAAATATAGATTTTTTTTCCCCGTTAACTAAAATTTTCCCCATTCTTTGACCTTCTGTCTCTTTCTTTTTTATTAATTGTTCTTTTTTTATATGGAAAATTATCTCTTTCCTACTATTCCATTATTATATTTTATTTAATGTCTCCCTCTTGTTCTATTTTATATAACATCTAAACTATATATATCCTCACTCTACGTATTTTTGATAATTAAAAATTTTATCTTGACGAAGTTCGGGTAAACCAAAACTGGTTGGTAAATAAAACAAAATGAATTAGTGGTTTAAAACAAAGTATTTGTTTCATTTAAGAAAAATATAATAAAGATTGATTATGAAACAAGCTAACGTCTGTTTAAGCCTCTAGTTTTAGAAAAACCATCGATTCCAATGGAGAATATAAGTTCTAGATTGAATTACATTAGGATTCTACTATATACAGACAAATTAATCAGAAAACTGGATAATGGTATTCTTTTACAATTTTAGCGAAATAATTAGATGGAAATATTCTTTATTATTTTGTCATTGTAGCGGTACCTAATCGTACGTAATTTGTGCATATTGCACTGGTATCCCCAGCTATCCAGCGAGCCGGCGGCCCTGCTTCCGGCTTGCAGTGCCGGGCTCCTTATATTCGTTTCCCAGCGCCGCCGCCCGGTTTAACACATTCCTTCAGTGTTCTAGTACCGCGTCTTCTAATAATTTATTTTTAAGCTAAAGAAAGTGTGCTGTATTCACTAAATCATCAACCATATTCGAGTCCTTCAGATAGACATATCCGCAGCCATAATTACATCGGTGATCCCAACGTGATTGGAATTTGAGCTCCAAAGCAATAAATAGTTTTTTAGTTAATACCTAGGTAAACCTGCGTTGTAATTTGTGTTGTTTTTTTCCGTAAATAATCCTTTAACGATTTGAATACATAATAATGTGCTATTGTTAAAAGCAAACACTCGCTTTAAAGGGTTTTCAATTTCAGAGAACTTGTCAGGATATTGGAATTCCCATTTTTATCCTCTGTTCACTTCAGATCTGCTTCAAAGTCAAAGTTGCGAAGAATTCCGTAAGAATATTATATTATTTACGGAGAATCTTCAATAAACTTAATATTAGGGTTAGTATCCTACTAAACTTTCGCCCGATCGTTGGAATGATTCCCGGAATAAATTCTGAAGGGAAATTTAAGGAAAAAAAGGGTTTGTATTTTACCCCCAACCTTTATTAGAGGAGAATAAATATTTGCTCTCACACCGGTGTATTTACAAACAAAATATCTTAGATTTAATGAGGAAATCTAAAAGAGGGGAGGAAATGCCAGGGGCGTACCATGACAGTTTAAATAGCAAATCTATCCTTATATAATACTGTTTTCGAGAGAACGACCTTATCTAGAACTCACGTATGTTTGAATGGTGTCTTTCCTCCGTGGTAGATAATCATAATATTAAACAATACAACTTCGGTTGTGATGTGAGTACGGAGTACGTAACTGTGTGTAACGTTCAAGTAGACCCGATATATGGAAATCTAAAAGACCAATTGTTCTTCGCAAATTCTATGATTGTCTTCTTGGTTTAGGGAGAGTTAAAAGCGAATACATACTGACTGACAGTTAATTCTTAAATTTTAATTTTTAAAAATTATTTTTATAATTACTAACATATATGATACCATACATTCGTGGCGCTTTGGCCTTATTACTATTACCATCTCATGGCTCGATTTGCTTACTGCATTTGCGTTTCATTGTTTGTGCTCTTTGGGAGGGGATCGTTTCGGAAGCGAAGATTCCCTCATCAGGATACATTAACCAGGGCACCCCTGCCGTAGCGAACCACAGTATACTAAAAATTAATGACAAGTTACCTATTTCTATGGGAAATTTTATCTTTTTATGAAGTTTATTTAGGAAAATTTTAAGAATTTCATTTGAAAATTTAAAATTATTATTTTTTTTAATAAAATAATGGTAAAATATTTAGTAATTTACACAATACAATTTTAATTAAATTCTTAAAATTTTCCATTATTTTTTACTATCAAGTGGTTCGCTACGGCAGGGGTGCCTTGGTTAATGTTGTGAGGTTTGTCCAGGTTTTGGCGACTGATGCGTTTGCCTATCAACTGTGTGGCGGGTCGGATCGGGAGAGGTCGGTTGAGGGAGATCCCCTGACCACTTCAGCCGGACTTTCTCAACCATCGCCTTGGGAGAGATAGATTAATACGTCTGTCACTCCTGGTCATACTGACCGCCTGATTCCTACTCACCCCTCATACCTTTTTCTTGCGTAGAATTTCCTCTCCTACCTTTCCTACAAAAATACCCTGTACACAGCATCACCAAAAATGACATAGACCCTGAGAAGATTGTTTTCTGGAATAAATGTAAAAAATAGAGGTTTTAAAGAAGAAAATAGGAAAACCATTTTTTTAAAGTATTTATGTAACTAACTCACCATCATGCCATTTCCCCGCAAGGGTAGGCAGAGAGGACGGACCACAAAACAACTCAATCTTGGCATACATTTCTTGTTTCATACATATTCATACATCGACTCATAAATTCTCTTCTGGTATTCCGACTTCTCACATGGCCCGACTTAAATATTTAATTGCCATATCTTCCACGGGCGTCCCCGGCTTCTTCTTTCATTCACATTCGCGTCATACATTTTCCTCACTCTCCTTTATTCATTCATTCGCCCTACATGCCTAAACTATCTACGCGTTCCAATCTTTATTTTACTTATTACGGATACATCAGCCTTGCATTCTTTACAAATCTCAACATTTTTCACAAGATTATAAATGGTTTTACCACACGTTCGCCTTATAGATCTCATTTCTACAGCATTTAGTCTGCTTTCATCCTTTCTCTGTCAGTTCCATACATCAGGGTTGGTATCAGCACTTCATTGTAGACTACCAGCTTCAGTTATTTGTCTGTATTTATCCATGCATTTCATTATATTTCATGAATATAAAAAGTGTTGTTTTGACAAAACGATTCTCTATTAATAAACAGCAAAAAAAAATCGCTTGCCCTGATAAAAACAGATCTGTATAAAGAGTGCGAAAAAAATACCGGAAGTCAAGACATAAACACGTTAATTAATTCGAAAACAAGGCATTTACGAGAGCAAATATCAATTTTAATGGCGTGGCTAAAAACATTACAATTTTTCGAGTGAAAATAAGTATAAAATTTCTGGAAATCCATTACATGTAAATATACTTTTAAGCAAAGTAATATTAATAAAGAAACACCCGGAAAATGTTTTTAGGAGCATTCAGGCATCGAGATGAAAAAACTGTGATGTACAAATACGACAGCTTTAGTAAATCTGCTTAATCCTTCAAAGCAGGTTTTTTTAAATGTGAATTCTGATTACTGAGAGTCCCAACTGGTTGGAGTCAGTTGGACTATGTCATTCCCATTAGGAGTATATCGTGAAAAAAGAGGGGAAGGAGATTGAGAAGAGGAAGGTAGGGAAATACCTTGCCATTCAGATCTGGTCACCAAGTACGGCTAAAGCCATTTCAAGCAACGTTTCGATTCTGAATGGTGGTCTTTCACCAGGGCGATACTGACAGTATCTACCACTCTAGTACGTGCCTTAAATATACTATATGTTATTTTAAATTAATAAATTGTGAAAAAATACAATTTAATAAAATAAAATTTACTTGGGCACGCTGGCATTTGAACCCGCGATTCGTAGTCAAGAATCGTAACAACTCAACCATGGAGATCGTCAAATTAAGGCATTGAACATCTCACCGGGTGTTGGCAACTTTGTGCTTAATTGTAGCATAATAAAAACAATTAAGGTCTATTTATATCCATCAGCATCGCGCAGATTAGAGCAGTACAGTGCAGGCACGGCATAGACGCGAGTGTTCATATAACACCATGCAGCACAGCACAGACACAGCACAGAGGTGAGTACGAGTGTCAACTGAGCGTTAGCGTCCGCCACAACATGTTTGAGGATTTTATCATCCTCTTCACATATTCATTATTATATTATAACCCAATTTCTCTATTAATTGTTTTTGTGTTCAATTCGTAGAACTCCATTTATTTTTTTTAGAAATTTAATATGAATCAAATTTAATAATATTGTTAGTAAGTTCTGTAAGTATTTTAGTTTTTATTAATGTGACAGCTGTTTTGGCATTCAAGCCCGTTTTAAAACTGTTGAAAACTGTTTGAAAACGAAGCAGTCTTGAAAGCCGTTTGCAGAACTTAATAATAACATTAATAATTTCCTGGACCGATTCAATCAATTTATCGTTATACGTCTTCTCGGTTTTCGCAATATCTGCATCTAGTTGCGTCAACTGACGAAGATGGCGGTGCTAACAGAATGTGTTCATACTAACTACGCAGGCGCAGACGTCACAGACGGCCACCAGCACGTTAAAATATTCTAGTCGACACTTTTGAACGGTGCTAGCCTGTGCACGTGTGGATATGTTACGCTTAAGTATGCCGTAATACGAATGTGATCATAGATAATGTAGGCAACTAATATTGTCATATCTGTACTTTATTGTTCTTTACTACGCGGTGGTGATAGATGAGAAAGGACCTTTAATTATACGCGATTTAAACATTTCGCTGGCTCTGCAAGGGTAACTGAAAAAATTGTCTATAAGCGTTGTTGTATTGAACTATTGTTGAATTTCATTGAACTTGGGTGTAGTGGATCCACGGGTCTGTCATGTGAAGATTCGAAACAGACTAAAAAAAAAACTAGCCTTGACATTTTCATAATTTCTTCAAAATATTGATATTCCCCTTTTCTTAGGAACAGGCCGCGCAGACGTTTCTCTTAATAAATGAATTACTTTGTATCCACCACTCTATTTTTTTAATATTTTTCACCCAAGGTGTTTAAATAATAAAAAACTATTCTGAATTTGCCAATCATATTTTAGAAACCGATCATTCCTATGATATAAATAGAGGTGTAAAATTTTTATATACACATACAACCGGTTTACAATTAGACAAATTTTAATAATTAAATTTAATAAATAATCAAATATATTTAAAAAAATAGCTATTTCTTATTTATTTTCATATTAATATTAAAAATAAAAATAATTTCTAATGTAAATTTGTTAGTCAATGTTTCATAGTAATTTTTGTTAACATTTTTGATTAAGTTTTAGGTAAGTACCTACCTTAATAAATTTTTGTTTATGTTTTTTATAATTTGTCTATTCTTTCATTATCGTGTTCTATTTTTATCATTTGTCTATACTTGATGTAGATATCTGCGTATATTAATAAAGTGATGAATACAAAGTTAATTTTTTCAATTCATTTATTTCATTAAGATATTAGCTATTTCAACCATGATAGTACCGCCAGTCTCCGAGATGAACAAGCTGCCACGCGTGAATACACCAGAAGCTTAAATCTGCGTAATCCTCGTACGTAGCATTGTGTTGTGGCTTCCACAAACCCTGGATAAAGCCGTATTCCAGCGTTTCTCGTAGGCGTAATAAACGTATAAATCCAGGCTTCTTGTTTTAATTGCTGTTTACAAACTGCTGTAGTAGCTAACAGGTTTTGATTACAGACAAATAATGAAGACCAAAATCTTACAATAAAAATTAAATGTCACACTATGACATTCACCAAAAATAAACAAGTAATTAAGTTCTATTATTCACTCCACAGTGAACTTATCGTCTCTAAAATGGAATGTTAAGATCTTGGCGTTTTCCTAGATAGATAAGCCATTAAAGGAATTGATTATTTTTTTTTACCCCGTCTGCTTTTAAAATATAATGAAATATAAAAAAATATATATTTTTTAATATATTTAAATAAGCATTATGATGGACTTTAAATTAAAATAAAAACCATAAATTTACATTAGAACACAAATTTTTCGTACATAATTTAAAATATCTACCCGAAAAAACGTTTTTTTTTAAATGTTTTATTTTCTTATTTTTATTTATGTAATCACAATTTAAATTCTAAATGTGATAAATTAAAAAAAAAATCAATAAACCCGCAAATAATTTTCTAAATTGACTCTAAAACCTGCCCCTTTTTTATGGCATATACTTCATTATTTAAAACAAAAATAAATAAAATACTTCCCATCCGCACTAGATATTTACTTTAATTTAGAAAAATATGTCGTTCAGTTTGGATGGGTGTTTTGGCCTCAAATTGAAAAATAAGTTTTGTATGAAACAGGCAGCGCAGACGTTCCTCTTACCAGTCCCCTTGCGGTGCCAGACACTCGGTTACCTGAGCCAACATTGTTGCTCCTAACGAATTAATATTTAATATTATTTTATAACCCTAAGATGTATTTTGCAGTATAATCAACCATAATTAATAACTGTTGATAGATTGTATTATTATTTTTGGCTTAAAAAGCAATATTGTTACGAATTTGTATGTGGAAACTTGGAGTCCCGCACCGTAGATCGCGTTATAATTTGGCACCGTAAAGGAAGTGTTAAGGTAAGATTTCTATATAGAATTTTAAATAATCATATTGACTGTACTGAAATTCTGTCTCTAATTAATATGAACATGCATTTAAGATCTATCCGTCATATAGAACTATATTCCACCCAAATAGTTATCAAACAAACGCAGCAGCAAATTCTCCTATTAATCGTGCTCTTCATTCCTTCGCTGGCAACTTTTAAAAAGAGTATCATGTCAATTATATAAACTGCTCAATGTGCTCACACATCAGCACGTCTCACACCTAAAGATTCCCACACACACACTTATACACCACACACGTCATCCGGTAAATAGTCAATGTATTCATTATATATGAATACCAAAAAGTAGTAGTAAATAAGAATGATTAACCCCAAAGTGACAACAAATCTTTGGAAGAAAGTATAAATAAGGCATAACAAGGAAACATAATATCATGCATTGTTTGCATACAGCACATTTAAAAAAATTTATTCGACCTATAAAGAAGAATCCAGTTTAAGTGAAGAAAAAATCGTTAATTATATATTCATAATAGTACTGTAAATTTTTTCGAGGTATTGTGAATACTTTCTGAAAATTCAAAATTGATCAAAGTGTACAAACTTGTCAATAACAATTAGTAGGCGCAAGAAAACCAGTTAAATATGTACTAATACACACAATTCTATGTTTGTGCTGGTCACCTCTCTCACCTGGAGGCCTATTATGGTTCTTTTAAATTGATTATACTTTTCCTTAGGCCTAAAGACATTTTACTTGGATTCCTATTATATGTCAAGGACAATACATTTTAAAGGAGATTGTGGTTTAATTATCAGAGTATTATTCAAATTATGGGTGTATTTATTTAAAGACAAACAACAATCTTACATTCCCATGAATTTTCAATTCAACTCATTTTGGGAGTGTTAATTTTTGCTACTTAATATTAAGTTTAATAAAGTTTTCAACGCAAATTTGTAATCGAAAATACAAAACCAAACAAATATATATATATATTAAAAATAGGAAAATAACATAAATAAATCTACATGCTCGAAACATACAGGCACAGTAGAAATAAATAACAATGTTTTACAAGAGAGAAATATACCCACATCAGAATCTTCAAAGCTGATCAGAACAGAGTATCTATGATAAAAGGTTTTCCAAAAAGCATTTAAAAAAATAAGATCTCAGAACATTATTTCGAGATTAGTTCGGAACGCACAGATGTCCCAATTTCTCGAGTAACCTGTTATAGCTGGTGTAAGCAATGTATTCCAATGATTTCACTTCCTATTATGTAGAGTGTATTTTTGATATGTGTAGTTTGTAGTGTTGTCATGTATTGTTTTGGCGAACGTCATGATATTTGTGTGAGTATGGCATTCAATCATATTCATAATCTCATGGCTATGAATAATCTTAAACGTATAATACAAGTAGTTTATTATTACTTATTTTACACCTGTAGTTGATTTTTTTTTCATTTCGGGCATTTGGCATAGTACTTTACAAATGTCGAAATTTCGATTGGATTCATTTGATGGCATTATATGCGATAAATGTCCCACTAATAATTTTAAAATCAATACTCACGACAATATTGAGTTTTTCTTCTGTAAAAAACTACACAAATATCAATATTTTTAAAGAATGTCATTCGCTGAATGACAGCTGTCATCCGAAAGAACCGGAACCGCAGTTATGCAAGAAGTCTTTAAGCTAAAAATAACCAGAATAGACCTCCCGGTCAACTCTCGTTAAGCGACCTATACAAGCTTTTTATTTATTTACTTTTAACATTTTATAAAAACAAAATGGTTATATTTATAATCTTTCATGAGTATAAATGTTGACGAGATGAATTGTAAATTTATAACCATAGTCCTCCTCACTAGTAAATTCTGTGCCGAGGCGACTAGGTTTTGCGTACAGTGTTTTTCTTTGAAAACTCTACAATGTTGTTTTAATTATACTACTCAATCATTCTTCCAACATTTTATTTAGCAACGCTCAATATTCTAAACATGTTGCTGATAATATTAACCCTATAATGTAAGCGAGAGGTCAAACTGTCAATTCATGGTGGAATTCCATATTAAAATGATTTTTTTTTTGATTTAAAAACCTTTGTAACTTTTTTCCACTTATTTATTTTCGACCGGACCGGTTTCATCATATTACGGGCACCTCAGACTGGTGTAAATAGGAAGCACATGCAAAATACCAGGATAAAATGTAACTGGGAATTTTTGTCGCAGACATCCAAGGCGAACTCTTAGAAGATATTACCCTGATGTGCACCTATCATAACACAATAAAATATTTAAAAAAAAACCCAACATAAAATGTACCTGGTTATCCGTAGTTTATGTGACTAGGGGAAAAAACTGCTATAAAAGTCCATCTTAGCAAACAAGACGGAAATTACAGGGAAATAACAAAACTAGAAAGAACCATCTGTTCAAATAAAAGCTGACGAATGACTTTATATAATTTAAATAAAAAAACCCATAGATTCAGTAATTAAACACAATGTAATCCGTCTTCCAGAGGGTAATAAAACATCACGAATTTAGTTTTTAAAATCACAATAAACAGTACCGTCAGCAATAAAATAAATTTCAAACAATAAAAACAATATTAGAAAAGCAGGGAACTCACTCCCGACATCCATGCTATATATACCATAGATTTAGTATTCATTGTACCAGTCTGAGGATGCTTGTGATAGGGTGAAACCGGTCCGGTCGAAAATAAATAAGTGGAAAAAAGTTACAAAGGTTTCTTAATAAAAAAAAAATCGTTTATTATGTTCATCTTCAAACTCATTTTTCACTGAAGTGCTGACCGATCGCGCAAGCTTTCTTCAAGACATGCTTTCCTTGAGTTTTTTTTCCCGAATAATGCGTTTGTTTCCATAGAAGTAGGTTGCGCCTGTTTCTCGTAGGGAAGTAAAAGTATTTTCACTCAGTAAATTTTACGTCTCATTACCTCGTATACTGGGAACTATTGAGTGAAATTTATCGATCACTTTTCAGATGCAATAAACGAGTGATTTATGCATATTTTTGATCATTTTAAGCAATAAATATGTTTATTATTAGTGATCGCGATATTCATTACTCTTAACGACAAAGAAAAACGCTTAATTTAAAATAGGAGTAAAATATACCTCTCGCTTCCATTAATGGTCTAAGGAAGAATGCTCCCATTCCACGCAGAGTTAAAGGAACTTTACTAGTTTGATTACCCAGCTTCACATGTTATTTATATAACTATGATATATAATACATAAATTTTAAAATAATAATGTATATGGCCCAGGGTAACTAAGTCCGAAAAGCCATAAATGATATGTATATACAGGTGGGTATTAAAATATTCGCCAAAAGTATATTTTGCTAGTTTTAAATAGATAAAACAATAAAAAAGTTTGAAAATTTTCAAACATTCAAATGTAAAACCGCGAGAAACGTAAACATTAGAGTAAAAGAGAACATTAAATGTTTAACAAGCCTAGGTTTTTCAGAATTTGCTGAACACTTAATTAATACTAACCATGCTTTTAATTGAAATAAACGAGTGCAAGTAATACATAAGAATGGAATAGATTTGCGCCTTAATAATTAAAAAGCGTTAGAAGTATCAAAATCAAATAAATAGAGTAATTCCTAAATTTTAAATAAACAATTAGATTCAACCCAAAGTCCGATTTTATGGATGTTCCCCTTTTCCACTCCCGTTTCCCTACCCATCTACCTACCCGTCTATCGCCACCTCTCTGATGCTCTCTTCTATTCAACTCTGATATACTATCTCTTTCCCCCATTTCACTGTCTTCATTATGATATATCTCTGTATGTTAATTTCATATCTGTACATTCCTGAAGAAGGTTGAGTTTAACTGAAACCGGTCGACAATGCACAACTATAACAATGCGGCTTAAAACGAAGATTTTTTCATTTAAACTAAAACATACGACAAAATAAAGGATGTGTGTAGTTTTTCAAGTTCGAGTATGAATAATTGTGCATTGTATATTTGAAAATAACTATTTCATTATCATCTTCCGCTGATTGTTATGGACAATTGAATAAATGACCATAAAATTCGATTGGAAATCTGTCGCCTCTCCAAATTAATCTTAACGTTTCTTGAAATGGCTTTTAGCCGTGTTTGGTGACCAGATCTGAATAGCCAGGTATTTCCCCTTTTCCCCACCTTCCTCTCCCCCTTCTATTTCCCCACCACAATACCTTCAGCTTCACAACATTCCCCAATTGAGAATGCCATAGTCTCACTGGCTCCAGACGGTTGGGAGCAGTTTGGGACTCTTGTGCGGTATTCATATATAAAAAAATCTCTAATTTCTTCTTATGGTTCATTTTTCATCAAGTAGGCACATCTTTTCAGCCTTTATAGACTGCACGCCACTGCCATTGATATATTTAACTAAAAACGCAGAAAAGTTATTGATGCATGTACGAACGAAAAAATGCAGACAGTCGGAAGGACATTTCAAAGTTTCGTAACCTATCATGGAAATAAAGTTGCAAGTTGCAAAAGTTGTGACGTTCTTGACTGCTGGATACTTCAAGTATCGCCGTGGTAAAACGCTTTTAAATCAGAATATCCCGGTTCAAACCCAAAACCATCCCCTTCCCTTCTTCTTCCCTTTCCACTTCCTCCAATTTCACAACATCTCATTGATTTATTTGATTATACACGCATCTGGACTTTTACATTTATTTTTAGGTCATTATATAATGAGCTATCGAAAATTATAATTATAAAGTGGATAGATATTTTAAACCATAAAGTAATGAACTTTTTTTAAAACGTTTAACAGTGACATAAAATAGAAAACTAAAACAATATTATAACACAAATCAATAACGCTACATTATCCAAACTGCAATACTACATATTTAAGGATTCATCAAAGTACTGGTATAGATGACGGTTAACTGTATAAATGGTGGCGCAAATATATCTACAATACCTCCAAACTTGTTGCCCAGATCACGCATTCTTTTTTTTAATTAATGAGACCGATAGTTGGTTGTGTAAATGTTGCAGAAAAATATTACCCCATAATCCAACTGGACTCTGGGAAATTGAGATTCTTAAAATCACAATTCTTAAAATACCAGAGCTCATCGTAATAGGATACATCATACTCGATTGTCATATGGCTCAATTTATAAATCTTCTAAGAGTAACAGATTATCGTACTTTAGTACTTTTATTGTGCAATAAAGCTTTACAATTTAAAGCTCGAACAACTTTGCGAACGCTTCACAGCTTATTTTATTGCTTTCGAATACACGACTCTTTTCGTGTAATTAAATTCGGAAGCATATTGTCGGACTATAGACAAAATAAATCTCACGCGAAAATGTCGATCGGTAAGAAAACCTGAAACGCTGGCTTTTGTAAGCATTTGAAATAGGTTGGTACATTATTATAATCGTTGAAGATAATATTAACAAATCTCAATTGAAATAAGAAACAGAAAAGACACAGCAAATATAAATATATTATCATTGAGGAAGATAAAATTAACCAATCCTAAGTCAAACACGAAGCCGTAAAAAAACCCACGAAAATTAAAATGAATCAGTCGCGTCTGGGAATCGAAGCAAGGACCTCTGTCTTACCGGGACAGACGCTCTACCAACTGAGCTAATGAGATCAGTTCACTTTACCCCATCTTTATCGATATCATACGTCAACTTGTCAATAATATCTCCCATTTAATCCCATATATTTTTAGGATATACTTTTTAAACATAGTAAAATATTGATACATGTACGTGATACTGCTTTTTTACTTACCATAATACTTGATAAACTTTCACAATTGGTATGTAAAACACAGTAAAAACAGAAAATAGGAAATTTTTAGTTTTTACAAACTTTATTAAAAATAATGATAATTTAGAATAAGTGTCTACGAGTGTTTTGGCAAAAAATCAGTAAATTAGGCCAATTGTAAATATGCTAAAAAACTAAACAAAATTAGACCCTTCATTCTGGAGAAGGACTACAACCTATGCAATTTTTATTTGTGTGGAACATCTATTCTGCCGTACTAAGTAAAAATACAGTATCTTCTCTCAAGCGAGATACTGTGTTTTTAATTAAGATGGCAGTATTACATTTATCTTATTATTGATTCGAGAGAGAACTAAATAAGTCATATTCTTTACACACCTTTCTTCTACTCACATAATAATGGAAAAAAAACTAATGTTTTAAATTAATTTTTTAGAAATTAAACAAAATTTCTGCGGTTTGCCATGTTTAACATTGTACCAAAGGACCTAAAAGCTATGCGAAAAAGTAAGAAAATAATTTTAAAAGATCAATTATTTATTAATTCGAAATAATGATAATATTATTAAGCAATACGATAAACATAAAGTTTTTAAAGATAAAAATATATATTATATACATATTTTTAAAAATTTCATTTTTTTTCTTTTTTATATGAATACCGCACAAGAGTCCCAACTGCTCCCAACCGTCTGAAGCCAGTGAGACTATGGCATCCCCAATTAGGGAATGTTGTGAGGCTGAAGGTACATAGACCATTCTGACATTCCCATGTGTGTTTTACAAAATAATAAAAATGTGAATATAATATTTGAAAGTGGCGAAAAATAACTACTAAACTAAACCCTTTTATACTTTTTTTTTGAAAATTTATTCTCGACGTTTTAAAGAAAAACGTAAAACCATTTATATATGCAATCATAATAACATTTGGATTTGATTCTTATAAGTTTTAGAGGCATTTCCTGATTTTGTTAATTTCTTACAAGAAGATCTGCCGGTGACATATAAATATTCTTAGAGTTTCAATTTGTAAAAACATTTTTAAAGCATAGATTCCGCCTTTTTGTTTTTGTTTTTGTTTTCTATGTATAGTAACACTATTACGTTTTACGCGTTATTCTTTCGCTAACGACATTAAAGCCCCTTCAAAGGTTCCCCACCCCGTACAGCCTTAATGACAAGAAAATTTTGTGTATGGCGACATTAAGCAGAACTTTACGGCAATTGTTACGGCGAAATGACCCGTTTATTTTTATTCCGTAGCCGTGTTCTCTGGCAACACCGGTACAATAACGACTTGATAATAATAGTTCAAGTTTTTTTAAACGCGTCTAGAGAATCTCCGCATGAGAGGCGGGCTTAGAGGATAAAGAGGATTTTGGTTTTTTATTCAGCATAGCATTTATGTTTTAGGTAAATGTTTGGATAAAAACTTCACAATGATTTTCATACCAATGCTATTTTTTGTACTCAAGTACTACTCTTTGCTTTCATATTGCGCAGTTTTTACTATGATTTATTTCTTTGTTTTGTAACCTTACTAAAATTGATTCAAGAAGGACAGTTTCCATTTTTTAATTTTTGAGTCCCCGCTGCTACCAACCGTCTGGAGCCAGCGAGACTTTGGCATCCCCAATTGGGTTAAATTTTCAGGCAGAAGGTATTGAGGTGGGGAAGGAGTGGGGAAGAGTAAGGTGGGAAAATATCTGGCTATTCAGGTTTGGTCACCAAATACGACTAAATTCAAGCAACATTTCGATTCTGAATGGTGGTTTTTCACCAGGGCGAACTGACATTATCTAGCACTCTGGAACTAATGTTCCAAAGGCCCAATCAAGTCTGATTACGTTTAAAAGAGATCGAAATGATAATCTAGTCACCTTTAGAGGAAGCAATCTTCCCAACAAGCCATCCATTGATATGCTTGGTGTAACCCTAAGTGAGGTATGGGGGCTCCATCGAAGCCAGAGTAAAGTTAACCTGTCAGAAGCTGGGTGTACTGTACAGAGCCCGTAGATATCATTTGCACACGGTAGACATTTGTCACATGAGAACGGTTCGTTTTTACGACTCGTTTTAGTGTTCAAAAGCTCGCCTGCTGAATGATCTGCCGGCCTTATATATGGGTCTTCCCTCCTATAATATGGGTCTCTTTAAGACCCAGGTTTGCTCCTATCCTATCCTCTAAAAGATCCTCCACACAGCATCCCCGAAGATGATATAGGCCTTGAAGGAAATTATTTCCTGCGTGTAGTGTAGCGTGTAAAAAGTTCCAAAAATACTACAAATTATTTTAAATTAATAAGGTGTGAAATAACACAATTTAATCATATAAAATATATTAAATATTTTTGTGTTTAATTCGTAGAACTCGATTTAATTATAAAAAAATAATCTTAATAAAATTTAATAATGTTATTATTAAGTTGTGAAAGCATTTGTAGTTTTTTTTTATTATTGTGACAGTTATTAAAAAAAAAAACAAAAAAAAAATTACTTGCGCACGTCGGTATTTGAACCCGCCCCCTCAAATTCGTACTGATCGTAACCACCCAACTACGGTGACCGCCAAAAAAATAGACAATTGTAGGTAAATGGATGGTTTCGGTGATTTTTCTGCAACACAGATGACATAGTAACAATATTTCGTATGTATGTACTGGCTGCTTCACCAAACATTATAATCTCATTAGATGCTGCGGGAAGCATATTTATGATTTTTTAAATTATTATTTTATTTTGTTCATATTATAATGTGTGTGGCATGGTATGAATAATGGGGACACATTAGTCTAGGAGAACGCATTAAAATTATTAGCACTCACGCAATACACGTTTAACCTTTACGTACCTGAAGGTAAAATTTTAACGAACGATCCGAAGGGGGGTCACCAGGGTCCCCCATAAAATCGCAAAGCAACTTTGCCCTTTCCAGTAACACTCAGGTATTAGTGACTTTAGAATTTCAAACAAAACGCAAATATTTTTAGCTCACCAATTGGGTGGGAGTAAATAAAAAAACGTTAGTAAGTCGTCGCAATGTGGATTACGAATTAAAAACTAAAACATTTAATTAATTTTATAGAACTTTGCTTTCGAAACATTTTGGTATGTATATATTAAAAAGCGGTGTTTACCAAGTAATGTTTAATTCATTTTTTAATAATGACAATCTTTTTAAGAAATAGCATATTTTCTTTTTTTAATATGACCCCGAATATGAAGTAAAATAAATACCCAGACAACTAAAACGTAAACTGTGTTCTATAAGTAACTAGTTGTCTAAATCGTCCACATATATTTAACATTTTAAATGAAGCGAGATTTAAATGAGGTATTTCTTAATATTATCCGACAAAGTTGTATTGTAACATGCAATGATACAATCCATTCTAAAAGTTAGACGTCCACCCTAATGTACCGCCTAGATACGCCTTAGCGTTTCGATTTCAACAGTGAATACCAAATGTTTGGATACTGTCTCCAATCTAACTTTTAATTAAATTAGTTAACAAGTGTAAGCTACAATGAGCTATCCTATTGGATAGCCACAAACACGGAGGACTTACTTTTGATTAAAGTTCCCATTGCCAATTAATACCTTGATTCAGTTGTGAATTTACAAAGTACGAAAGGTTGAAAGTCCATAGTCTTAAAGGAAATGTAAGATGTTACTAAACTTATCGTGCTTTTCAATGGAAATCATAAAGTGGAAGGTACTCTTAGTATCCCTCTGGTGAATGACTACCGATCCGAAACAAAACATTGCTTGAAATGTCTTTATTTGGTGATTAGATCTGAATAGTACCACGCCATACCTCGATTGGGGAGGTCATGGTTCCCTCACGGGTCGGTCAGCCACGTATATAAAAAATTCGGGTAATGTTACACGATGTCGCGCTCCGTGGACTCGCACACGGGTATGCAAATTATTTCAAAGGTGTTCATATTTTTTAAATCCTTATTAATTATTTATTTTTGGAGATGCCGATTTCGTACCGACCCTTGTGGGAGCGGGATTACTGTCAAAACGAAAAATCTACGCACCTACGTATGACGTCACGCGTACTCTGTCAGATTTTGACTAACCGGAAATGATAATCCCACAATAAATTCTCTGGCTATATACAGCGAGAATGAAAGTCCTTAAGTTCAAACGTCCAAATTATTCCTCCGTAATAGGTGAAATCCCGTAGCAATACCACATCATAGCTATAAGTTTCATGTCAAAATAAAAAAAATTGAAGTAAAGTGTGTATAATTTCTTCAAAAGATTGGTATTCACTTTGTGGCGTCATTATTCAGTATTCTGTATATTAATGATGAGGAAAGCATCGCTTTCGAAACATGTTGATATGTATATATTAATAAAGTGGTGTATTAAAAGTAACTTTTAATTTATTTATTATACAGTATGTATCATTAGATCATTCCATTTTCGCAATTATGATTAGTCAATAAACAAATTGTGCTTGGAACTCTGTACATAAATAACATCCACGTCTAAGTTTAGGATTTTTGGTATTTTTGCACGTTTTGATAATATAATTATGAAAATAATCACGAAAACGATGTTAAAAAACTAAAATATTCATATAAGAAACTGATTAAATTTTTTTTTAAAAAAATGGTCTCGTGTTCCTTATTCAGGGAAGTAAACAATACGAAACATTACAATATATATTCAATAACTAATTAATTAAATTTTTAATTATCAATTATTTTTATCGAGATTTAAAAACCCCATTGTAATATTTAATAATTGAAGAAAATAATATTAACATAACATAAATGAAAATAAATTAAACAAATAAAAAATGGAGAACAATATTAACAAATGTTGAATTTGAGATATGATGTCGATGAAGATAACATAAATTGAACTGGTCTCATTAGCTAAGTTGGTAAAGCGGTTGCCCCGGAAAGGCAGAGGTCCTGGGTTCGAGTCCCAGATGGTACTGAAACCTTTTTATTTTTTGTTGTTTTTTTTTCCGGTTTCATGTTTCATTTATGTTTCATGAGTTCTACGAATTACGCACAAAAACCATTAAAAAAACAAAAATTATTGTGTTCAATTTATCGGAATTACTTATTGAAGCTCACAAATCTCATTCAATAAACCTTCGTTCAATGTTTGGATGAAGTAATTCGCGAAAAATAGTTCGCGAAAAGAATGATTTCTGACATTTCGCTGTTATTTTCTCATTCATACTTTTATAACTAGTCCTTTGTTGCAAACGATCTCTTAACTTGATCGTTACTTGATCTAGAGTTGCGTTGAGAAGAGGGCAGTTGTGCATTTGAGCAGTGCAGAGGCAAAATTTCGGCTCAACAGTTGCTCAGTAGGATTGCGAACGACGGACGTGTTAAAGCGTTTAATTGAAAAAAAACCTCTAACAGTTTCTTCTACCTTTCGTCAGTAGAAAGTCTCGCAAACAAGGTTTAACTTGTACAATTCTCACGAACTGTTAATTACTTTTTCCGCACTAATTCAGTTTCGAATTCACTAAATAGTTTTAATTAAATCACACACCATTGGAAAGTTATACAGTTCGATTAATTACACGAAACCTCGATTATATTATGGGAACAGTAGAAAACGAGACTGAGAAAATAAGCGAATACAAATTATGATTTCGTTTCGACTTTTTAAAATTAAATTAAGAAATTTTACAAAATACAAGTTCCGATAAAACACTTTTTTGCAGATTGTCTAACGGGAGCATATTATTCAAAACTTTATCCTTAATGAAAAGTTAAGGTTACAACATATATATAAAATAATATTTATCAAGAATGTTACTCAAAAATATTTCTACAAAATATTTAAAAAAATGTCAAGCATAAACGACAACAATAAATCTTACGTAAAATAATATTCCCTTATTATCTAATACAAATAGTTTCTTTCAGGAAGCCAAGTTTTCAATATATTTATTAACTAACTAGCTGATGTGAACCTGGCCTTGCTCGGGTACAAGAATTGATTTGACAGCGAAAGTAAGTATCTAAAAATAAAGAAACATTTATTTGAATATTTTATTTCATTCCAAACGTTTATTTTTACAAAACATATCTAAATCATAAAGTTCTTAATAGGTACCTACTCGTGTTTTCCACTTTGAAAATATTCTGCCCTAAAAACCTCCTTCTTTTGAATATGCAATCTGTGGCTGAACAGAGTGTTATATCTATGGGCTAACCTAAATAAAACATAGCGGGCTCAATGTTTTTCATACTAATTTTAAAACGTTATAGAAACAGTTTTACATATTGGATTTCGTTTAAGCTACTCTCTAAACCTTCCCGGCACTAATAAGAACAAATTATGCTATTTTCAGGGAAACCGGTTCAGTAATTTCCGAGAAAATCGAGCCAACAGACAAACTTAAATATATATATATATATTTATTTAATTTTACAAGAGAAAAAAATACAATTAACAACGTCCCGATAAACTACTTTTTTGTAGTTTGTCTAACGGGAGCTTGTTATTTACAACATAAAATTAACAAACAGGGTTACAAAATATGTAAAGTAAAAACATAAAAAAACAATATATAAAATGAAAACATAAAAATAACACAAAAAATAACATTTATCTATATATACATAAATGTATTTAAAAATATACTTAGTATTCACCACTTTATAAATATACATTAATATCTACATGTTTAGATCATTAGATCATTCTATTTTCGCATTCAAGTTAAAGTAGGTAAACAAATAGTTTTAGAAACTATATATATAAATGATATCCATGTTCAAGTCCAAATCAAAAATAATATCAATAATAAAAATAAATAAATAAATAATTGGATTACTTCTATAGCGCCGTTTTCGTGAGAAAATCACCTCAAGGGCGCTTTACAATTAATAAAATAACATATACAACCAATACCTTACAGTTAAGCTTTATTACTAATGGCATATAAGTAAGACTTATGGCTAGGGACTAACTACTGAGACCTACAATTAGTGACTCACATCTACGGCTTATAGGTAGTCACTCACCAACTAAAAGTTATAGCTAGTGACAATTTAAACTTAAGTAGGCATAACTAGAATAAAAACCTAACACATATATAAACCCAGTACCCATTTAAAACTAATACATATCTATGACCAAGTGCATATTGTGTATACAATACTGCAAAATGACGTACAACTATGGCTTAAAACTAGAGTCTTACAACTAACATACCTATTTATAATAATTAATAATCCTTATTGAAGTATTTATAACTTTATTATTGCTCCACACTTTAACAACTACTCAATGGTTTTTTCTTGTGTAACGACAGAGAACAAACCAAGTTACAAATTCTCCAAAATCGAGCAAAGAGAAAAATATTACTATGTAACAATTTTGTTTGAAGAGTTTTATCCACTATGTACTTTGCTTACTTGTATTACTGCGCTACCGGTTTCGACACATCCGTGGCATTCAGAAGTGTTCTTAGAACTATCTTAAATTAAAGAAGTACATAAATAATTCCACATTATAAGTTGAGGGTATTGGGAGTGGTGGTTTGAAGGGGGGATCAGTTTAAACATTCAAATATTAATGCATGTTTTAAATTACGACGTCTTAGACACTTTAGAAATAAACAATAAAATAAATAAAAAATTAGTTTGGTATTCAAAAATAGACCAATGAATAAATTAAAAATTGATTGTAACAACCACATTAAGGTAAGCAAGATAAAATCTAATAGCATTTAATAATATCCAATTGTATATAATTTATCAACAGTCATATCTAATATTATATCAGTTATAAGTAGGGATTTTAAATACGTAAATATACAAATTACAAAAAGAAAATCGATTCTTGAAAATGTTTTTTTTTTTTTTACAGTAACTCCACACAGGAGACCAAGGAGGAAATAATTTCCCTCAAGGCCTATATCATCTTTGGGGATGCTGTGCGGAGGATAGATGGAGGATATTTGGCCGAAATAGGATGAAATTGACATTAATCCAGTCACACATATACGCCCCCAACACCATTAGCAAATCTCATGACTACAGAGCTCATCTTTGAAGTGTTACTGCTTCATTCAATTAGATTTTAGCTTTATAGCATGTAAGGCACAAATTAATCGTAATGCTATACAAATTTGAAATTAATTAATTTATACTACGAACTCAGTTTGTTATTTTACTGTTACCAAGCCCACCGTATTTGTGCTTCCTTTCTCATTGTATTTTCATCTTAAATTCAGTTGTTGACACTTCAGCTGTATTTGAAAATCCATACACGTGCTTTGTACCTATTTTTGTAATTCATCTACCCATGTTATTATGCTTTCATATGTAAAACGGATATTTTCCTATCTACTCGTGTATTGAATACTCGTGGTTTATGTACAACGTTAAAGCTTCTGTTGATGTATAGTAGATCGATCGCGAAAACTAAGCAAAAAAACTTGTTCTTTTTCTTGAATGATATCGCTATTTTTCTTTGAGAAAACCATCACATTTTTACACTCCCATGGGAATTGTAGCTTAAAATGTGTCGACCAACGGATTTGTGAAAAAAAAATCATAAATTTTTATTTTACTATGAAAAAAAAATCGATAAATTTCCTTTGCATATATGAAAAAAGCTCTAACAGGAAAACTTATACGCAGTTTACATTTTTTGTAAGCTTTTTCATTTCCTGACAAGGAACATTTTTTCAATGATTGCCTCAAAATGCGTCACAAAAGGATCTCTACCTTTGTAAAATGTATTGTCGCACCGCGTCATAAACTTTTCCAATTCTGCCAGCTGTCGCTCTGTCGATTTGAGTGACGGCAATGAAAAAGCCACGAAGCCGCATAAATAGGCCGAGAAACAAGGCTATATCTCTAAACAGGGAAATTAAATTATTATTCATAGGTAAAATAAATAAAAAAATATAGAAGATAATTTATACTTTTGAATAGTCACTCTGTTTTGACAATATTAGAAAAATTCCTACATCCGCGGAATTTATACATAAAATTTTGCTTCTGCAATGATAAAGGATTTAAATTGAATGACAACGCTTCGATGGAAACCCGATGCATTTGTCCAATCAGCTACTATCCATTTATTATTAAGATATAGGCCTTAACACTGATAGGGTAAATCTGATAGGGTGGTAGAATATATATTATTTAACGTTTAATTACCTAATTAAAAATATTGTAGGTTCATATTAATATTTGTGGCACATTCCAAAGTGGCAAACAATTTCAGTATCTCTCTGGTGAAATGCCACCATTCAGAAACAAAACGATGCTTGAAATGGCAATTCCGTGTTTGGTGACCAGATCTAAATATCTAAATAACTAAATACTTCAAAACTATTCTCTTCGCATTTCCTTCCCTTTCGTGCTCCCTCAAAAAGCTCTCGCTTCAATTTAGGAAGCCATAGTTCTACTGGCTTCACAGTAATTGGGAATTCAGGTTTATTCAATCCACGTGGCGGAATCATACTTGTTTTCGGTACGCGAAATAAAAACATAATCACGTATTTATTTTTGTTTTCACCTTTTATCTCATTAGACTAACTGCTATTTATTTTAACATTCCCATTTATACTTCCACACATTCCCAGATCGCCAGAAGGCTGACTTGTGCAAACAAAAAATGGTAAAAAACGTGGCTATTCACTATTTGCTCTTCTGCCCAATAAAGGTAAGGGTTGGGACGGGAGCGGAATATAGCCTTCTGAGGCTGTGCGTGGAGGGAAGGGTGGTGGCAGGTGCTCCGGGAGTGATATGTGTAAGAAGTGTTTCTCAAACTTATTTGACCCACCGCCCACTTTTCAAGTACATTTTTGTTTAAAAGTTTTCATTTTCCAAAAAAAAAAAAGTATAATGGCATCAACGGGAAAAGTACCGCAGGCAATATTTATTTACTATTAATTTAAAAAAAATGATTTGTAATTGGAATTTTTTTTTAAAGAACTGTTAAAAATATATAATTATTTATTAAATTACCACAACAGATTACGCGTTTCCCCAAGCGACTATATGATGGAATCTAAAATACATGTACTGTTATTTCGGCGGTCGACTCTTGATATGATCTTTTCAGTATCCCTGTTCTACATTGTTGCATATATGTATTTTTTTGTTAAACTTATTTGCACATTTAAATTTAAAAAGTACCAATCATAACTTAACGTGGTATAATAATAATTATTATTAAGCTTTATTCCAGAGGGTTTGCAATATGTTCCATTGGTTATAATAAAACACATGAAAATAAATAACAACACATTATAAATGGTGGTATTCTTGGATTGGCGTACTCTGCACCATAAACTTCCCATTCGGTGGCAGAAGAGTGCCCTGAAAGAGTGCACTCGTCCCTCTAGGAACATTTCCGAGGCGCTGCAGTATCTTGGTAGACGGAATAGTTAGCAATATGCATTATTGTATGTAATATTTAGCTTTAGGTATTAACACACCATTGGAATTTTTCTTGCTTAACTTAATGTGGATCTTGCAATCGATTTTGAATGAATTAATTAGTGTAATTTTTATGGTTAACGCCAAGGCATTATATATATAGAGACCGTAGGGTAATACTGGATTTGAAACAAAATTTTATTAAACAAACTAATGAGGTTATCAATAATTCGTATAAGGTCTCTGTAATCCCTTCACAACGCGTATATCCGCCCTCACTTAGAATATTGCACACCGATATGGACAACTTTATACCAAACCCATATTGAAAAAATGGAAATCATTCAAAGTAAATTCTTTAAGCATATAAATTACAAATGTAATTTACACTTTGCAAATAATACCAAATCCTTAAAATTTCATAACTTCCTCACTCTCCAAACGCGACGTTTAATAGTTGATCAAATGTTGTTGTTTAAAATTATAAATAATGGCCTGGACTCGCCAGAGCTCATCAACTATATAACAATTCACATACCGTTAAGACGAACGCGACAAAGATTATATTCATTTGCATATACGCAGGACTAACTTAGGATAAATTCTCCAATTCCACGTATTTGTGCGCAATATAATGCATAATTTTACAATATCGACATTCTTCATAATACCCTTTCGAAATATCGAATCGAAGTAATACGTATGACCACAAATTGATGCGCAAGTATTAAATGTATCGAGAGCATCTCCTGTCCCGATCCTATTTTCCTCTTCCTCTCCCCCCTTCCTTCTTATTTCAATTTTTCTTCATTTTGTTAGCTTCATAAAAAAACCATCTGTATTTAATCACTGTTTTTTTTGCTTTCCTTTTGTTAAACTTCCTTGGTATATATATTTGCATTAAAAGCTTTTTGTTTCTTACAAATAAATAAGTTATTTCATCCCTTTGTAGAATTAACGATTTATGTATTGGCTTCGTTATTTTTGGTAGTAATTTAGATATCATTGCATGTCCTTGTTGTAAATAATTTTGGCAGGAAAATAGTTTGGTAACAAGTTATTTCTTATTTTATGTATCATTGCGTTCACTGTCTCTTTCACCGTTAGTTAATTTAGTTTCTCTAACATTTTAGCTAATTTTGAATAAGTGTTTGCTAACTTATTAACTTATTATGTTATCTGTCAATACACAGGAAAATAACCGTTGAGCAGTAATTAGTATGTGAAGCAATAATGGAGTTGCAAATTGTGATTGAAGTTTCTCTGTAAATTTTTCAGCGAATTCTTCCCAAAAAAAGAGATTTTCTCAAATTTCTTTTGTATAATCAGCATGCCTGAAAAATGTTAACCTTGTATCCAATACTACTCCTGAGTATTTTGTATCTGAAACATATTTATAAATTTCATCATCAATTTTATTATGCTTCAATTGCATGATATTAGAAGGTCCAATTATTATCATTTGTTTTGACTTTTTTTATACGTAATTTAAGTTTTTTATTTTATTTTTGGTATTGATATATTTTTCAGTTATTCAAAATATTGATTAATTCCTTGTAATTTTCTCCGATTATGAATAGTAGTGGAGAGATTTTTACTCTTGATGAATATTTATATATATAATGAATATGGAAATTGTGAAAAAATTTCCATTTCAGTCCTTTACAGCCCTCTTGTGGCACTTCACCGCCCACTTGTAATATTTAACCGCCCCCTTGTAGCACTCCATTGCCCTCTTGTAGCACTCCACCGCCCTATTGTAACACTTCACCGCCCCTTGTAGCACTACACCGCCCTCTTGCAACACTTTATTGCCCCCTAATCTGTCTTTGGGGCCACCACAGTTTCATTGGATCTGTTCAACGTCCCCCCCTGTGGGGCGCGATTACCCACTTTGGGAACCACTGGTGTAGGTTTTGGATTGGAGTTCGACGAGATGAGGGTTAGTTTTGTCGGACACTTGTAGAATGCGAAGTAAACATAAATATGATTTTATAGGGGTTTTTTTTAGTAAGCGATGGAGTTCTGATTGTTGTTCAAAGGCATCGTTTTTTTTTTTACTTTCCTGTACATGTGAAAAAGGAGACAAAAAATGGATGTTGGCAAAATCGTGTAGGCGGAAAATTTTTCTTGTAATACACAATTTAACCTGATTTTAAAGACGACCATTTTTTGCTCGAAAATGTTGTGTACATTTCGTTAAATATTTACTGCTTACTTTGGTAAAATGGAAATTTGATATTTTTACCTGAATATCACACGTGCGTGCCACTTACTGGAGTAAGTGAATTTATAAGTACCTTTGTTGGATCTGTTTGTTACATAGCGATCTCAGCATTCATTTAGAAAAATAAATAAAAATTCGAAATATACCTACGCGCTAAAACCAGATCCGCAAATAAGGAAAAGCAAATACGCCAGCATAGCATTCCCAGCCGGCGCATGTGGCAGATGCAAATACACGTATTGCTAGCTAATATTAACGGGTTTCCCCAACATATGGAATATTTAGCGAAAGGCGTCGATTGACTTGCGCAAAATCTCGATTCTTGTAATAATAATTACATCGTTAAACAATTAGCGATGTTTCGCTTAAGCGGGCCTTACACGGTCAATATTATTGAAGCAACTGAAGCAATATTATTAAAACAATATTAAAAAAAATATATTATCAAAGCGTATAATTTATTTATTTATACACATATATATATATATATATACAAAGGAAGTTTACCAAAAAGGAAGCCAATAAAGTTTCTTATGCTAACAGTGGTTAAATACGGATGTTTTATTTATGAAGCTAACAAGATAAAGAAAAAACAAAATGAGAAGCAAGGGGGGAGAGAAAAAGGAAGATAGGATTCGGACAGCAAATGCTCTTGAAACATTTAATACTCGTGCCTCAATTTGTGGTCGTACGTATTATTTCGGTTCGATATTTTGAAAGGGTATTGTAAAGAATGTCGATATTGTGAAATTGCGCGTTATATTGCTCTCAGATACGTGGAATTAGAGAATTTATCCTAAGATTGGTCCTGCATGTAGGCAAATGAAAAAAAATCGGTTTGTCGAGTTGGTCGTGACGGTATGTAAATGTTTATAAAGCAATATTAGGAAAGCTTCTATATTGAAGTTACACCTCACACGTGTCAATAATATTGGTCAATATTCTGTAAGTTGCGATCTTCTTTCTTACAAGGGCGGACCATGTTTTCTCAATATTAGCGATTGTGAATCTTACAATATTCTAATTACGTACCGATGGCACCCAAGATGAAGAAAATAAGAAGACAAAGAAAAGTCTGAGTTAAGAGCTGGTTGGAAAAACATTCGAGTCACGGACATGGGGAACTACTCCGCAAACTAACTGTAGTCCCGGATGATTACGGCAATATTTAGCGAATGGACGAAGAACTGTTTCAGAATTTAGTTGCATTGGTTTCACCAGTAATAAAAAAGAAACGGCTTGATAAAGACTCTAGTAATATTGTGCTATATTCCAGTTATGCGTTCTATAGTATTGACATGGTTTCAACCATATTGACAGAGCTTAAATAAAAATACACCCATTTTAATTTTCTTCAATAGATTTATAGTTATTTTGTGGGTTTGTTATTAATAAATTAATAAGAATTACTTTTTTTACACCACTGTTCTTAATACATCAACATGTTTCGAAAGTGAAGCTTTCCCTTTTTAATTTTATTTTAATATTCGTCAATTTCATTGCTGTTAATATTATTGATATAATAATATACCCCTCAAACTACCAATATTTTGAAGAATATCAATATTGCTTCAATAATAATAACCGTGTAAGCTGGACCTAACGCCAAAACCGTAGTTTTGGAGAAAAACTTTTTTTTCTGTTAGTATAACTACTGGTTTTTATATACGTTTATTTATTTAATTTTACGAACGGTTAGTACTTGATTTTATATATGCGTCGGGTTCGACGTTCGGGTTTACCCAGCCGTAGTGGAATCAATTCCTCTGCTAGCTATGCATGATGACTGGCTTCGCCAGCTGTGATAACCGGTTGTGCTAACTGTAATGCGTACGCCAAGGTACTGAGGCGTGTCGTCTTCAAACATTGTCTAGGTTTATGTGTTGATGAATCAGTAGTTTGGGTATAATTATCACTGTCGCAATGTTATATTTTATGGAGCTGATATATGAAGAAGAACGAGACAACTATTCATTCCTTTTTTAATTTATTTTTTTATGTGACACCTCGCAATAACGCCCCTGTCTGTACAGAGCACATACAGATAAACTATATCGCCACCCGGTTGGGCAACGTAGTAAAAATATTCGTTTATTACTTCTATAAGTCTCTGCCTCTTTCACGCTCGGTTGTCCCTTTCATACTCTTATACATGTGTACTAAGTCTACAATTTCTTGCTTATCATTCCGCTTTGATGAACCTCGAAATTTCCCAAATATTATTAGGTTTTTCCGAATGTTATTTTAATTACATTAAATTTTATACAAAAGTCTTACATAAACTGAGTAGTCATGTTAATTGTAGATAGATTGACATTAGACATCGCTGAATCTTTCATTCCTGGATGAAAGTGCTGTTCCCGTCTATACAGTAATACGTCAAGCAAAATTTGTAGAATAAATGCGAGATGTACAACAGAAGAGAAGAGTGTTTAATCGGTAATTAAGCCACTCAAGTCTCGAAAAGTACTCCGTTTACACAAGTACCAAATGTATGGATCAATAGGCCGGTATTAGAAGATGAACGGGTTGACAATATTAAGCGACGGAGGAGAACTTTTGACTTTCGCGCAAAAAAAAAATGCTCTCCAGTCGTTTCTATTAATGCAGCGTTTCATAATGTGTATGTAAATATTTTTTTATGCATTTACGTGAGTTAGCTTTGGTCGCGATATTATGAGGCCATGTACAACCAATTAATTAGGAGTGAACTATAAACACGCAAAAAAAAATTTTGAGCTCCCACGTTGTTGCAGTGCTTCGAAGATGTTTGCCCAAGTCATCAAGGATATACTTAACAAGTGCAAAGTTATGAGTTCGGGCATCACCCGGTGTGTCTGAATCAACAAGGAATGGTAGTGTCGAAACAAAATTAATAACTAACTAATAAACACGTCGTTTCCCCGCAGGGGTAGGCAAAGAGGACGGACTGCCAAACAACTCGATCTTGATATACACTTTTTGCTTTATTCACATTCATACATCGCATACATTCTCTTCTGTTATATCGACTAATGACATGGCCTGACTAAAGTTTTTGTTTCACTTGATTGTGCCTGTCTTCCTCAGAACATCCCCGCATACTTCTTCCAATCACGTTCGCGCCATATATTCTCCTTATACTCCTATCTTCGTTCATTCGCTCTACATGCCCAAACCATCTAAGCGTCCATTTCTTAATCTTACTCATTACGCTTACATCAGCCCTGAATTTCTTATGAATTTCATACGCTGTTTTATACGTTGTTTTACCACACATTCGCCTCAGAGGTCTCATTTCTATGGCATTCAGTCTAAGTTAATCCTTTCTTTGCCAGTTCCATGCCTCACTGCCTTACACCAGGGTTGGTATCAGTACTCCATTGTGAACTGCTAGCTTCGCTTTTTTCGACAACCTTTTGTTAGTGCCAATCACATTTAGTCCTCAGTTAATGGAGTTTCCAGCATTCACCCTTCTATCAATATCCCTATCACTCTTTTCATCGACCTGGTCCAAGTATTCATCATTCACAACTATATTGCACACTGTTTTCGTACTTTCTCTTTCAAACACCATGGCTTTAAACTTACTTACATTCTATAATTGAAAATACACAAAGTGTATTTTCAATTATATAATTAATAATGATGCCACAAAGTTATCAATCATTTGAAGAAATTACTTACATTCATTCTGTCGTAAACATACTTCCAAAATACTCAAACTCATCGACCTGCTCCAAGTATTCATCATTCACAATCATATTGCGCACTGTTTTCGTGCTCTGTCTTTCAAACACCATAACTTTAGACTTATATCATCATTAGTTCATTCTTCATACATACTTCGTTCATCCTAGATACTATTAGATATAAAAAAGGTATGATTCACTATTTAATTTTAATTACTTTAAGGTTGGTAAATTCTAGGTTAATTATAGAGATTTGTAATATTTCACTATAAATAAAAAGTATTAATACAATTTTTTTTAATAATAATAGCATATTCAATAAAGAACTCACGACCACTTTTTTTTAATCAATTACGATTATCTAATATAAATATGAGAAATTTTTAAAGTTTTTTACTCTTAGATCGATTCACCATATATATCACTAAAGTGAGATATTGTATGCAAACATTCTGGAAATTTAACAATAATTTAACTGCTTTTAATTGACGAATACATTGTAAAATACAAGCATCTCATCACTATTGTTTTTAGTGTACCAAATATATGGAAATTAATGAAAGAATATAGGAAGAAAGATACAGATCGTTTTACTTCTCATTGCTTCGACAATGATATGCTTTTATCTTATTATTTAAATATGATATCAATATGTATCCTCCGTAGATACTGTCGATACAAAATTTATTATTATTTCATCTCAAAAATTCCCCAGCAGCTTTCTGGCAGAGAATAAAAATAAACGAACCGCTGTCATAAATAATATCTCAGAAACGTATAAAAAATGTTCTGGGACGGAGGCTTCGAAACGGCGCCCAATCGGGCAAAGGAATCCCCATAATATATTTGAGCTTAGGCAGAATAGAGCTTTTATGTAAACAGTCAGCCCTAAGGTGACGAAAGCTCAAAATATATGGATTTTCCCTGTGGGGTTTTCCGATATTACCGAAAAAATAGCACCTTCGGATTTCTGAGTCTATTTTACGTTGAAGAAATGGCGGATTTTAATGAATTTCTCCGTGCTATTTGACTATTTTCCATATGTTGTATCTCCTTACATTGTATCTCTTACATGTGTACCCATTTTTTTTTATTTATTATTGTTAGACCTAGTTTCTTGGTTGATATTCTAAAACTTTGATTGTTGGTATTTTTTCTTACTTAGTTTCAATATATTTCCTTTCTATTTATAAAGTAATTAATTACAAGGGGAATAAGACAATTTAGCACGTTTTTCATAGTCCTCTTCAGTAGGCGTGTGTGCTGAGGCGGATTAAGTTTTATTTAAAACTGATTGGTTCCTACGACGTTAATTTCTAAATAATGGATAACGCCTAGTCTTTGATTTCATTGAGCTGAGTGGAGAGAATTTTATTTTTCTCCTGTCCAAAACCAGTTTTAATTTAGGTTATATCCATAATGTCATTCTAGTTAGCTCTTGTGTTGTGAGTAGCAGGTTTCTATATATTTTTTAAATGTTTAATAAGAACATTCTTACCATAAATATTTTGGATATTAGGGACTGCAAAAGACTTGAAGTTTTCATTTGTTGGCTTTCTTATGGGGGCTTTAAGGATGGTTATGTTATTTTTTGCGTATGTACACTATTTAAGTCGGTCAGTGGCTGAGTTGGCATTGCATTTGAGTCTCACCCAGGCATCGTGAGTTCAATTCCTCAGCTGGATAAGTCCCCGATTACGACACAAGCAACATCTTCCTCTTACTGTCATGGTAGTAGGAGATTTTCAAATAGGTTATTCGTAAACAGGGAATATTTGTTTTTCTTTCTAAAGATAAAAAAATAGTCCTCTATATTAAGTTCTTCAACGTAAAAAGCACTAGTTAATAAAACTACTAAACAGCAGTTTGTCGGTAATTTTATAATTTTTTGTTCTACTAATTTGTTTGTAAACATGGCTCTAGTCATTTCAAACAACGTGTCGATTCTGAATGGTGTTCCCTCACCAGGCAATACCAAGAGTAGCTACCGGTTTGGAACGCGCCGCAAAACATACTTCATACCGATCGATTTATCTTAATTATGTGTAAAAAAAATACAACAAGCAAATGTCTTCATGTGGGTTTAAAAGTTTGGAATACGTCAAAAAATAATTTATGAAAAACGAAAATTGTATGCGACTAAGAAAAATTGCATTTTGAAAAAGAAAATTCTTTTTCGTCACAATTGCGGTAAAATGCATGTTTTACTTCATCTAATAACCATTCAAGTAACACAGTCTTTCATGACATGAATGTACCATTAAACTTTCCCTTACGTGTTGGGTAGTCACTACACAATAAAAAATTTGCGATTTTAAATCGGAAAATTCATATCTAATCCCCTTAAGTAATTACAATTGAAATAAAAAAATTATAATAATTGAGATTTATTTGCTGAAAACATTAAAAAACCATCTGGCAACGCTCACGGAACGGGTATAGATCCACTCTGGTTACAAGCCCGAGAGCTACTGCCGCTGGCACGTCTCTACGCCTCGAAGGAAAAAAACACGACTGAGAACATCGAGCTCCTCGCGCTTCTACAGTATACAAGAGTGAGATGCGAATATAGTATCGCGCTTCCCGCATACTTTTCACGTATTGTCGAGACCCAATGTTGAGGCACTCACAGTGCTGTTATACACGAATTTGTTTCCGATCTTAACCTTGTATTTATTATATTTATAGAGATATTGATGGATATTAGAAGCAACGTGTAGAAGATACCCATCACAGGGAAGGGAGGGTAAATATGGTTTCGAACAATGAAAAGTCCCGAAACGTGATACGCGCTTACAGATGGAGATAATTTAAATACACATGTAAAACAAACACCTTTTAAATATTTAAATGATTTAATAATAATAATAATGAAAGTTTTTTATTCAAGAAGACATGCAGGGGTTCCATAAGTGTTAATAATACAAACAAATAAATAGTAATAGGTATCTAAAATAAGAAGAAGAAAAAATATGTAGAAAAATATTACCCAGTAAAATGTTCAAAACACGTACATTTACTAAGAGAGGAAAAAAAAATAACAAGTTTGTGGTGGAAATTTGACGGTCTCCCGTCTCCAAAGGGCCATCAAGGGAGACTCCATCAGTAATGATGGTATTCATGGATTGGCGTACTCTGCACCATAGGCTTCCCATGCAAATAATAATAATGAATTAATACAAACGATATCAGAATGATAATATATATTTTCATCTTAGGAAAAATACATAATTTATATTTTATTAAAGTCTACATAATCCCATGCGGTGGCGGTGAAGTGCCCAGAAAGACTGCACTCGTCCTTCCAGGAACAGTTCTTTGTTTGTTGTCGAGTGTACCATACGAAATATGACATGGAATAAATTATTATTGTAGATTTAAAGCGAAAGTTTTTCAAGAAACTTATAAAAGTACAATTTATTTTTGTAACACCAATACATATATTTACAGTATTTTTGTAAGATTTTTGATGAACTTGGGATTTAAACTTACATTAATAATACACCCGCCAACAAAAAATTCATCTCAATATTAAAAGCATTACTCGTACGTGCTAAAGGTGTTTTTTTTCTTCTAAAATATTTATATAAGCGCCTTCTGTGAGCTCGTAACACGTCACGTTTACCCTTAATACATACTTTACGCTAACATAATGTTACATAATGCAAGTCACTAATAAATAAACTGCGAGAATGCATTAGTTGCGCCCTGATTCTAGGTAATTGGGAGCAAGCATTAAGCAATAGTTGAACACCAATGCAAAGGTCCAAAATATTATTATGGTCATAATTGATTTCCAAATTCGTAAAAGCATTTACTTTGTTCCTCGCCATAATTATAATATTATAAAAAATATATATTTAAATTTAATTAAATGATCGACCGGTTTCAGAACTACCCTTCCTTCTTCAAGACTATGTTAAAACTAACATAAGACACTAAATAATGGCAGACATACAGGAATATGTAGGTATTGGGGTGGGAGGCAAACGAATGGGAAGGGGTAACTGGGGGTTTTTCAGGAGAAACCGGGCAGTTCACTGGAAAAATATCAAAAAGTGGACAATTCGAAAAATTTACTTGGCTATTCAATGCACTAGAAATAATATTTAGAGATTCTCCAATTTCTGGTGGTACTAAATTACTTAAAAATGCAATTAAATCATGTCAATCTCAATTTTTTAAAGTAGATTATAATAAACAAACTAAATATTTGTAGTCTAATCCTAAGATTCCCTAGTTATATGCGCTTCTGAAAATACATAAAAGACCTATTAGACCTATATTATTTGCACCTATTAGACCTGTTGTGTCGTGTCGTAATTCACCAAGTTCCGTAATAGCTTTTCATATATCTAATATGTGTAACAATTTTATTTATTTACGCCCATTACAAGCTTTCACATGGACATTTATAAATAATCTTGAAATGGTACGTATTATAATAGATACTATAAAAATAAACAAAATAATTTAACATTTTATCCTGAGTTAAATAGTTTCAAATAACCTAGCACTACTCTATAAAATAGTTTCAAATAACCTAGCACCACTCTATAAAATAGTTTCAAATAACCTAGCACTACTCTATAAAATAGTTTCAAATAACCTAACACTACTCTTAGCGCCCTTGAGGTGATTTTCTCACGAAAACGGCGCTATAGAAATAATCCATTTATTATTACTCTATAAAATAGTTTTAAATAACCTAGCACCTTTTAAATAACCTATAAAAAAGCTGTACTAATGCATGTTATACTGTAAGATTGACGTAACAAATACATCAACAATATAAAAATATTTGTTATTAATTATTTATTAATTGTTTTTGTGTTTAATTCGTAGAACTCTATTTAAAAAAAATGTTTCCCAGATATTGAATTCGTCGAATAGGAGTATGATATTGCGACGCTAAATTTGAATTGTCAAAATAAAATGTGTTGTAAATGTCCTACCAGGTATATGAAAAGGAGTCAAATATAGCAGTTCAGGGATATAAAACGTTGAATGATCAATCTTCAACAAACATGTTAAATCGTAAATAATTCTTCGTTCAGATCATTTATCTAAATTAAATGAATAAAGTAGATATTCGTAATTTATGCATTCTCTAGGAATACCCATTTTACTGCGTTTTCTCGTAAATTTACAAATAAGAATTCTGTTGATTTGATAAATGCGGTTAAAGTTTATTATTCGTAAAAAGCATTTACTTTTTGGCTTTTAATTTTATATTTCTGACGAAGGATGGGTACTTCGGAAAACCGATCGATTACTATATTAAAATGGAGTGGTTCGAAACAAATTTATTATATTTAGTGGTTCGAAGCATTTTATTTTTTTGCCATCATAACATTAATACATTTTGTTTTTTGCCATCATGACATTAATACATTTTATTTTTTGCCATTATAACATTAATACATTTTATTTTTTGCCATCATAACACTAATAGATTTTATTTTTTGCCATCATAACATTAATAAATTTTATTTTTTGCCATCATTACATTAATCCATTTTATTTTTTTCCATAATAACATTAATACATTTTATTTTTTGCCATAATAACATTAATACATTTTATTTTTTACCATCCGGTTTCGCTTAGGCCAAGTTTATAACTGTTAATATAATAACTAAAGAAAAATACAGAGTTATCGGTTGTATATAGTTACAGAATCCAGTAGAGTGAAATAGGATACAAAAGAGAGAGAGAAAAGAGAACAAAACATTAGAGGTAGACAAAAATAGAAAAGTATTATGTCGTAAGAGAAGCTTGACCTAAGCGATACCGGTTGGCGACAAATAAAATATATTCGTGGTTTAGAACAAAGTGTTTGTTTTATTTACTACGATGTCAATCCACAAAGTGTTTGCGTCTTATGAAAACAATATATACATATAACATAAAAAAATTACGCGCGTAAAAATTGATAGAGTAAAAACACCCCACGTTATAAGTTATTTCATTAAAACACAAACCATGAACCTGTGCAATAACGTATAAGTTCTTAGTAGAACCTATTCTTGGGTTCAATTGAGGGTATTAGTTGCATTATTTAAAAGGAAAAATAGTTATACGACACCACAGGGTTGGCAGTACCTATTGGGAAACGTCACAACAAATGACTTTGAACTTGGCGTCATGGTGTTCTTGTGATTTTTACGTGATATTAATTTTTGTGAAATATAATTTTAATTCATTATGTGATCTCTCCTCCAACTGAATTACTTGCTTCTTATTGTAATTAAGTTCATTAATAAAAAAAATTTAAAATGCGCATTAATAATGCTGTACAATTGAAAAACTTTACCAAAGTTATTTGCTGGTTCTGCTTCGAATGCTAGGAGTGCGGGTGTGTATGAGAATGCAAGAAGGCACGACGGTGCACCTCATTATGAAAGTGCTACAGTTGAGAAACCAACCAATGGTAGAAGTTTTAAAATTATTGTTTAGTGAAAATCAAAGCTTTCAAGGCTTTCTTCACGGGAAACCTATTTGAAGCAATTACAGTTCTGAATAAAACATTTTTTTCTGTGTTTTCGTATTTCTAAGCAGTTACTTTAAAAAAAATGAATAACTCAACTCCCAACTGCTCTTAACTATTCGGAATTTTGGCAGTCCCAAATGGGATTTGTTATGAGGCAAAAGGGGAGTGGGGGGAGGAAGGAGATAGAGAAGAAGGTAAAGAAGTACCTGGCTATTCAGATCTGGTCATCAAACACGGTTAACTCTTTCAAGCACGAACTTTGAAAATGTCAAACCAATAGGTATAGTGTAGAGCGCCACATATGATGCCGAGTTTGAACTAATTAGTCAAGAATCCATGTTTCCTAATTACTTACTAAAACTGATAATAGATGGTGGTTTTCACAGAATTATTTATTTGATTTTTGATACCACAGTGCTTCAAAGAGTTAAAGCCATTTCAAGTAATGTTAAGGTGATGAATTCAAGTCTCACCAGGGCGATACTTAATACCTACATAAAGCAAATATTTTTAAATGAGATTATTGCTTATGTAGAGTGGTGTACTATATAATAGGACTACTGCAGGATAAGAGGGGACTGTGGGCGGGTGTTCCAAACTACTTCGAACCGGTTAGAATCACTATCGGTGTGCACGCTCGCTCGAACGTGCGCTCTTTGAAATGATTTGCCTTTACTATTTTAATAATTAAAAAAATAAAATAACTGCTTTCAAAATATCTAAAAACACCCTAGGAGAGTTTCAATACTTCAGCAAGTAGATTTTCCACTCTGTAGTGAGATCTTTGAAGAAGTTTGTGGCTCCGACGAATTAATTTAATTTGGTCCACGAGTATTTTATCACCCGTTTAGTTTGGTATTGCTTTTGACATATTTAGTGGAATGTGGTAAACATTGGAAGGATGAAATAATTAGATTTGAAATATTTCAAAATTAACATGGATATGAGTTTCTGTTTAATTTTATACGAAAAATTAAGGGATGTAACTAGACTTGCCAAGATGAAAACGGAGAGATTTTTTGTTCCCACAGAATCGAAAAGGAAAAATTACGCTAATCGGAAAATACAAAATTAAAAATATTTGTTTTGTAAAATATATTATAGATAGGTATCACTTCTATGGATTTGAAAAGAGGCGAAATAGCCAAACACGCACCAATAGTTGGCGATGCAGAAATCAGATTGTTATTATTTAGCGATGATGACATCGCGAGGTTAACCGCGTCCCAGGAGGGGATTAGATCAACCGATTCAATGAAGAGTGCACGGCGGCAGGAATGAGAATGAAAACTGCAAAAACAGAAGTTATGGTTATAGGAAAAGACCAACCTCACTGTGACATCTTCACTAACGGGGCACAGTTTAAAGGTTGGCTAATTTAAATACCTTGGGGTTGAATTCTCAAGCGATGGCCAGCGAGATTGACCGTAGGATAAGTGCGGCGAGCGGTGTGTTGCGTCCTCTTTACAACTCAGTGATAAAAAAAGCCGAGCAAAGAAATCGAGACAAAGTTGTCAGTGTACAAATCGGCCTACGCTTACTTATGGTCACCAGATCTGGATGATGAACGAGCATCCACATTCCAGGGTCCAAGCCACCGAAATAAGATTTTTGAGTGGAGTTGCAGGAGTCACAAGATGGGATCGAATAAGACACTCGATGATCCAAGAACTTCTTAACATCGAACCACTGTTAATCTTCATAGAAAAGTCGCAAATGAGGTGGTTTGGGCACTTGTTCAGAATACCAGAAGGTCAAATTCTGTGGAAGATTCTGAGTGCTATTCCAGAGGGAAGACATCCAGTAAGACGCCACATACCCAGATGGGAGAAGTAACTCCGTGTTAGAAGTAAATCCGAGGCCGTGTGAGGAGAGGCTCGACCTACTACGGACGGATGCCATTGACGTAGCACAGGACAGAGACGCCTGGGGATGCCTTGTCGATGCGATGGGTCCCCGACCCGAGTAGGACAAGGGGAAGAAGGTGTATGCATCTACTTCTATAATTGGGAAATTTTATTAGCACATAATATTTGCACAAATGCACAAGGAAAAAATATTATTAAATCATTTTTTTAAATAATTGAAGATAATAATAACAAATCACAAATGAAATATGAAACAGAAAATTAAAAGGTAACGGTCGCATATGGGACTGGAACTAATCTGCGCTCTAAGCAATTGAGCTAACGCCACCTTATTCCTTTCAGTAACTTTGATCGATATCATATTCAATTCAAGATCTATTAATATCATTTTCAATTATTTCCCAATATATTTTTGAGCTACTTTTCTGTATTGACTGTATCTTTTCTGTTTCACATTTCATTTGAAATAAGTTAACATTAATTTCAATTACTAAAAAATGTCATATTACAATTAGGTTTATAAGCTATAGTAAGTTATTCCTATGAAAAATAATTTAATTAATGTTAAAAAAAATTACACACGTTTCAGTTAGTTACTACTTAAATTAAAGAGCCTAGAAACATCAGGATTTGAAGATAAATCTCGAAAATTCATGAAAATATTAATGATTTATTTACCATTAACTGAAAAAAACTAAAAACTTTATGAAAATGCTGATGAATCCTAGAAAACAGAAGTGGTTCCATGATTTTATGAACGTGATTACGTTGTGCCATTTTCCATCGTCGTCCATGAAAAAAACTACGGCTTGTTTTTTTAGTTAGTTCAACCTGTGATGGTCAATATTTCCTTGTTGTAGAAGATGATATTAACAAATCTCAAATGAAATATTTATTTATTTGTAATATAAACACATTGTAATCTCCACAAAAGATTGGTATTCTCTTTGTGGCGTCATTATTAATAAATTAATTAAAAATAACTTTGTAATCACCACTTAATTAATTTATAAATATAAAAATAGATGTAGTTAACTCATATAAGCAAAGGCGTTCTGTGAAAAAAAACAACAACGACGACAAGAAACAGAAAGAGACACATATTTAATAGGGAGAGAGAGGGACGTCGGAGAGTTATTATTTATAAATTCAAAATAATGATAATATTATTGTTCAATACGATAAACATGGTGTTTTTAAAGAGAAACATATTTATTACGTTTTTTTTAATATTTGCATGGGCTTAGCATTTATCAAAATAAAATCAGAAATATTACACATTTCTGACCGGTCTACGAAAGTTTTACAAAAACATTTAAAAAGTTGAATATCTTTAAAAAATGCTGTGGAGGTTTTTCTTTAACATGTCGATAAGATAAATTAAAAAAAGAACAGGGTATAGTATAAATTTTTCATAAACACTACGTAACTTTAATGTTTTTTTTTTTAAATGCTTATTATAAATCTTTGGTTAAGTTTATTTACAAAACCGTAATGAAAAAGGATTAAAAATATTTTTCTCCACTTTAAAAATCATGTTCAGATTTTAAATATTTTGTGAAACATACAATATAGGACGGTCAGAAAATTTAATATTTTTGATTAGATTTTGATAAATGCTAAGAGTATGTAAATATATAAAATATTTAATGAATATTTTTCTATATAAAAACATTATGTTTATCGTATTGCGTAATAACACTATCAATATTTCGAAATAATAAATAATTCCGCTCCGACGTTCCTCCCGCCCTTAAAGACGGAGAGATATCGGATGCGACTGATAGCCTTTTATTTTCTGTGTCTTTTTTTAATCATATTTCATTTGAGATTTTCTAATAATCTTCTTCAATGATTGAAAATTACAATGAGGTATATAAAATTCAATAAGTTATTCCAATAAGGTTAATATTTCCATTACGATCACATTAGTTTTCCCAAAAGTACCAAAACCTACATTATAATTTTAGGTATATTATGACCTTTCTTTACTGTATCGCCCTTTGTGGAATGTTTAATAGGAGTTCTAGTCTAGGTGGTATGGATAATGCCAATACGGAGCGAAACGTCTGTCAAGTTACGTAAAAAATAATTCAGATGTTCAAAAATCATTTTATCAACACTTTTCATATTATATCGCCTCGGAGTACCCTTTTATTGAAATACTATTAAAACAGACATAAAAATCATACAATTTTTTGAATGGATTTCTATTGACATCTTTAAAGTCAAATTATGTAATACACTGATATTTTTTTTCACACTAACTTCACACAAGAGGCCATGAAGAAAATAATTTTCAATTATTTTTATAAACAATAATTATTAGCCTGAAACACTCATCCAAATTGAAAAAAACCTTCCGAGAAAAGATAAATGTCGCCGACAGGACTCGAACCTGCACCCTTCTGATTGCCGGTCAGATGCTCTACCGTTGAGCTACGTCGGCTTATCACAAACCCGCCAAGTTAATCAATATATACTAGTGTTTCATTCAATAATTACTGTTTTTTATTATATTTCACCTATAAACAACCAACTTTATTAGTATGAGAAAGGCTTGAAAAGGGAGTATTTCAGGCTAATAATTATTGTTTATAAAAATAATTGTTACCCTTTGCGCTATGCACAAAAATCTTGTCTTAAAAACTTTAGTTTATCAATTAATAAAATAATTTTCCTCGGGACCTGTCATCTTTGAGGATGCTACGTGGAGGGTCTTTATGAGGAGAGGAAGGAGTAAACTTAAGTAATGAAGAGACCCATGTTGCAGGAGGGAGGAAACACAGAGGCCCGTCGTTTCACAGACGGGCTGTTGTGCTACCGTGGCAACTCAAGAACGAGTCGTAGAAACGACCCGTTCTCATGTAACAAAAGTTGATCTTGCACAAATGTTGGTTGCGTGTTTCTTGAGTATGGACCGGTGCCGAAGGGATCAATGACGCTAGTTCCTCAGAACATCTTCTATTAAAATACCGGTAGAACAAGGAAAGCATTCTCACCTGACGCCTGTGCTCTAAAGATTGCAGTCCGTTTGTTAATCTATCAAAAGGACCTCCCGTTTCTGTATAGAGTCAAGGTTTTTTTTCAAGTATTTTGGGGCTCCAGTTCAGAAGTGGCTACTAAAACAGTGGGGCGCACTAAATTCTGCACTAATTACAAGCTAATTTACATTATAATTCCGGTTGAACAGACACAGCACGTTCACAGTTTATTGGTCCATAGCAACTGCCGACCGATAAATCCATTTTAACAATTTTCTTAAGTTAGTTCGTTTCAATAACTTCCGAACAATAAACGTTACCATAAATCATGCAGTATTGAAAACTTTTATAACGTTTCCTATGATTGCTTACCGAGCAATTCATTACCAAACTATTATTATTCCACGTCGGTTACTTCGCGTTTGAATAAACTTTCAAACGAAAGCCCGAGAGAAAAAAAGCTCCCCCTATTCGACGGGTGATTTGGATTCATATAAGTGTAACATAAATATACATAATTGAATGGGGAAAGAACTGGAGCTTTCAGAATCGTTACATAAAATTCTTATATGGTTCCAGTAGGAGATTTAAAGGCGAGATGTGTGATAATAAACATAAAATTTTAATTTTTAATCTTCGTATGTGTAATCCTTGGAGATGCTGTACGGAGAGTTTATTTAACGAGAAACATGAGAAAACTTGGCTCTTCGAGAGACTTTTCTTACAGAGGGAAGAACACACACAAGTTATTTTTAATTTAATTGTTTTTGTGTTTAATTCGTAACACTACATTTAAAAAAAAAATAATGTAAATAAATAAAAAAAATATATTTTAAAGTCTAGCGTTTAAACTAACTTTTATAGACCCAACTGTTCTCAACTATTCCCAACTGTTTTCAACCATTCCCAATAGTTTCCAACTTTTCCCAATAGATTTTATCCATTTACAACAGTTTCCAAAAGTTCTCAACTGTTCTCAACTGTTCCCATCTGTTCCCAACTCTTCATAACTGTTCTCAGCTGTTCATAACTCTTCCCAACTTTTCCTAACTGTTCCCAACTATTCCAAACTGTTAAAAACTGTTCCAAATGGTTCCCAACTATGTCCAATTTTTCCCACTTGTTCTCAACTCTTTCCAACTATATCCAACTTTTTCAAACTACGTCGAACTGTATCCAACCGTTCCCAACTGTTCTCAACTGTTCCCAATTGTTCCCATTTGTTCCCAAATATTCTCAAATATCTGAAGATAGTGGGACTATGGCATCCCCAATTGGGTTATGTTGTAAGGCTGAAGATTATATAAGGAAAAGCAAGGTGGGGAAGTTCCTGGTAATTCAGATCTGGTCACAAAATACAGCAAAAGATATTTCAACCAAGATTTCTGAATGATGGTCTCTCACTAGGGCGATACCGATAGTATCTACTACTCTGACAAGCAGTAATAATACAGAATATGGAAACAATACTATTTGTAAATTTGAAGTGTGTCGTTTTTAAAAAGACCACGAGAGAGATTTTTTAAAGAGAAGAAGATGTAAACCTGGGTTTTTAAGATATCATTGTCATAAGGAAGGAAACGTTAAATATATGTAGCCAACTTGTGAATATCAATAACGTGCAATCAAGGTACAATAAATCGACTTAGTGGGACTTGGCAACAGTTTGATAATTTCTACGGCAGTCGAAAGAGCTTTCACTCAAAATGAATGCTAGTCGAGTAACTAGCAGAGCTAACCATGTACTAAAATTTTATTTGTTTTTTAAAAATATTTATATAAGTAAATTGTATAAAATCTTTGAAGTCCCGGTCGACTCAAGGAAATGCCTCTACTCTTGGTGATCTCCTGCCATCTCCCTCCAGGTCTTGTCTCAGGGTGAGGTTTTTACCTCCACTTCGAATAGTAGCCTTAATTTTACCCTTTCGTCCTGCCAATAAGCAAAATCAACCGTGTTCAACTGTTGGGCACGCGTTCGATAAGTCTTTCAAGTATGCATAAGTGCTGGAACCATTGATGCTGCTTCTTCAGAAATACAGGCACTTAAATAGTTTTCGAGAGAAATGTAAGTAGGTATCGGATAGAAGAGAGGAAGTATGAGGGATATAGTATAAGGAAGAAGTACGTGGGATATACGAGTATATAGAATCTAGGAGAATGTATGGGAAAAAGGGAAGTGGAAGTTGGAGGCTGTAGAATTGCTGATAGGAGGTAATGATTTATTTCCTAGTCGCGTATGCCAACAGAATGTTTGACTCTTTGAGAGCCGAGACCAGAATTTTGTTAAAGGTTTTAGATTAATATTTTCAAAAAATGTTGAAAAAATAAGGATTTCTTGAAATTAGTCCGAAAAATGCGGTTGGCAAATACTAGAATTCAAAAATATATTTCAATATTTACTATCAATTTTGAACAATGTAAAATATCTGCACTACCGCCAGAATAGATTAATAACACAATCACCATAAAATATGGTAAATAATCTATCGTAACAAAAAAAAACATTAGAATTTGACTTAAAACCTTTTTCAAAAAAACTAACCACAAAGTAATTGGTTACCATAAAAAAATGTATCTCTGACTAATCAAATTATTTGGTATAAGAATTTGACATAAACAATTAATTATTGTAATCTACGAAAAAACTGATAAATCTTGTTTCAGAGCTACCACGTGATTTCATAATTCCGAAATATTTTGTGACGTTTTGCCTTTTTTTGATTTTATTAGACTAAATTTTGATAGCTTATTTGAAATATATGTGTCTAAGACCTTTTAAAGAATACTATTTGTCGCTTTAATCATAGAGTCTCAATTTTAATTAAGGTTAGTAAAATAGCTATGAGTAACTCTTATTATAATGAATAATATTATATTTCTTAAGGGCCGGTCCTGAAAGTGTAAGCATCCTCTTTCAGTTAATACGGCTTGAAATCGAGTTAAAATCGTTCAACACTTTAACGACCCTGTAAAAGCCGCCACGTACAAAAAGAGAGAATTATCATGACAAGTCCACGATATCCAACTTGCGGCCTTTACGACTCTAGTGTAGGGAGAAGAAGAGAAAGTTTAGTTTCCTTCCGAAGGTTTCCAGTTCGTAAATGGGGGCTGTTAAACTTTGTCTGTAGGGAGAAGTTCCTGTTTAGAAATTAGACATAAAACATACCGTAGTAGACAATAACGACATCTTCTAATTGGATTTTTTTTTTCATTTTCCCTTAGTATGTCGTAAAGTTTACTTCTTTAAGAGTTCCTGCCCTATTAGTGGAGGTTGAAAACCAAACGGTGAACTGTTCACACTTCACAAATTTCAAGTACATCCAATGGATGAATTTGGGAACCGCTTCTGAGCTGGACCACTCAAATATTTAATTAACCTACTTGTTTCTGAGGGAAGGTGGGCAGTTCATCTGATTAAAAATTCGTTGTTAGAATATCCCTAGCCGTCTCTAATGCACGGACAAATCGTAAGTATGCTGAGTGTTCTACTGGTATTTTTACGGAGACTGCTCAAAGAAGCTAGCAGTATTGAAAGAAAAGATACTAGCCAGAATGGCTTAATATCTCTTTTTTATCTTGACAGATAATGAAAATTTATTATTAAGTTCTCTTAAATTTATTTTCACATTAATAAATAATAATAATAACAATTGGATTACTTCTATAGCGCCGTTTTCGTTGAAAAATCAACTCAAGGGCGCTTTAAATACATATATTTAGAATATTATTATTATAAATTTAAATAATTATAACTATTATTATTTTATTTTTAATATTTTATTTTCTTGATTTCATAAAAAAAAAAAGTTTTTTAGTTTGTAATAATTTTAAATTTTTTAAATAATTACTTAATTACTTTCATCACTAATTGTTATTTTTTGTTTATGTTCGTTTTTTGGCTATTCTTACTTTATTATTTTCTATGTTTATCATTTGTCTAATCTTGTTCTTATTATTTTAGAGTATGCTGCGTATTCTGACGAGGAAAGCTTGTAACGGTGTGTTCTACTCAACCCGTTCATTTTGGATATTTATAAGAGTAATCGTGAACATCCTCATTTAAAAGAAGAAAAAGACTACCGGCTAACTGCATAGATAGCAAGGAGGCAACGTCAGTCTTCGTACGACAGCGCCAGAGCACAGGCTGTTCCACAGCACAACAACCATTCTGAAGCAACCATGAACTTTTCAAGAAGATCCATTCATCTCAGTATGGCGAATTCCGGTTATAATTCGGTTGCTTGTCTTTAAATTCATTATTTTACAATAACGTGGCGCCCATCTTATTATAGGGACGATTTTTTATTTTGCAGTCCTATTCGTTATTTAATAAACTATCAAGATTATTGTTCAGCCCTCATTTTGATGAGTTTTTTAGGAATTTAAGAATTTATTTTAGATATTGATACACCCCTGCACATATTAAAATTTAATAAGAGTCCTAAATATTATTATTGTAACTTTCGTTTCCCAATCGTGCTCTGTACAATAAAACATTGTTTTACTGAATCATTCTTTTATTTTAATTAAAAGCTAGTAAAACGCACTGTTACAAACTACGCTTTCGAAACATGTTGATATTTACATATTAAAGACAGTGGTGTAAACTAAGTAATTCTTATTAATTTATTAATAATGACCCAACAAAATACCTGAAAATCTATTGAAGAAATTGTTACGTAACGAAGTCGCTACAGCTAAAATGGATTCTAGCCCCTTGGTAAAATATGCTCGAGATTATTTATGGTTGGTTCCGTTTTCGGGTTCCATCAGCGAGCCACACACGTCCCTCCCGTCAACGGGCCGCCGCTGGCCCGGCAGAACAAGACCGGCATTGGTATCGATAGGTTGTTAAAACGGCAGAGCTACTTGCCTTTAGGCAATGGCCGCTTACGCGTCGGTGAGCATTATCACGCTTACTTCACATTTTGGACCGTAATCTCTTTTTCCTTAAGACACCGCTGGACAATCTAGCTAGTAATATCTATAAACGGTATTAAACTACAGGCAACCTATTAAATGCTAGCCGCGTGAATTAGTGTGTTCCTTGCAATTACGCATCTACAATGGGAAGACGCGAGCCTCGACGCTATGGATCATGTAACCTGTATCTAACCTTTATTAACTGTGCTGATGTAATTACTTGCCTCCCGTAAATGCCCGATTTAATTCCTGAGAGAGAGAGATTCAGATATAAAATAGGCAGATGTCTGTTTTTCAGGTTAAATCAATCAGATGTTTTGATGTAAATATAATGTGTGCCCTTTTGCAATAAACCCTGTACTGAGAACTGGACTCTTTCATTTGGATGGTATGGGAGCCCCTTGTATCCTTGGCCAGATATGAGGCGGAAGCCGATCTACGATCCTGAGAGACGGAGTCGCAACTCTACCCTACAGAGCTAGTCGAGGTGAGCTGAGACTTGGCCGTCTCAACAGTTGGCCTCCCGGTAACCATAACATTTCTTTTCATTGTGATCTCCACCTTTCCTTCCTTCACACTGGCGCTCCAAACCTCACCCTGCCGCCCTAGAGTGAGGTTTGTTCCCCAACACTGTTCCCCAAAAAAATATAATAATGAATTAAATGTAATTAAAAATCAAACATTTTTTAAACTAGGTGTCTATTGAATTTATTTTCGTATTAGTATTAATTATGAAAATATGTATATATTTAAAAAAAATTATAATATTAATTTGTTATTCCATATTTTATGATATTTTTTTAATAACATTTTTGTTTAATTACTTACCTACTTCAATAATTTTTTGTTTGGGTTTATAATTTGTCTGTTCTTACATTATCGTGCTAATTGTTGTTTATCATTTGTTTATACTTGACATTATTATTTTTTAGTATTCTGTATATTCCTGATGAGGAAAAAATCGCCTCCGAAACATATGGATATGTATATATTAATGAAGTGGTGATTACAAAGTAATTTTTAATTAATTTATTAATAATGACGCCACAAAGTGAATACCAATCTTTTGAAGAAATTATAAATAATAATTTTGTAAACTTTTTGCCACTTAACGTTTGGAATAATAAATCATAATGTAAAAAAAAAAAATACTTGTAAATCGTACTAGATATTTACTACACCTTTTAAATAAAAAAAAAGATCATTAGGTTTAGGCGAGTATTTTTGGCCTCGAATCCAAAATTAAGTTTTGTATGAAACAGGCTGCGCAGCCGTTCCTCTTAAGCTCCGGGTGATAAAGAGAGAAACAAAAACAGATAAATTTTGAAACTTAAAACTCAAAACATGCATATTTAAATTAAACGCCAATACGGCCGATATAATTGTAACTTAATCAAATTACAACGAAAATATTCGAATATTAAACGTCAAACCAGTTTGAAGCGAGTTCTCGATACTAATCTGCACTGGTACATTCATTCATGGGTTACTTTAAACGATTTGCCTATAGGTTTAAAATAATAATTTGAATGTCAATAATACGAGTAGACAGGAAACGTATTATTTCATTTTTTATTTTAAATCTTCATTAAAATTAATGTTTTTTGAAGAAGAGAGTGTAAAATATGTTCGTGAAACCAGTGGGCGCTATGTATAAAATATCATACAAAGCGAGAGATTTATTTAATACAGTGAAGCATGTCAATAGTTCAAATGATAACGGCGTACGCCTTCCAGCACGTACGTTTTAAAATAGAATTACCAGGAATCGAGAATTGTAGCGTTTTAATCCGTTCTGGAAAGGCTTGGATTTATGTTTCGTGAGTTAGGGGTGGCGGTAGTAGGTGGGTGGGAACCTTCACTATATTTCCAACTGAAATAACTGATAAAATCTGCGTAGGCTGATTCAGAAATCACTCCCCAATAAATGAAAATAAAACATGCTTGTATAATAAATGTTTCGCGGAAATAAAAACAAAGTTTACCCAAAACCACTTAAAAAATCCAATTTGATATTTAAATTATTCGTCTGTGCTGTATAATCAGTTTACCTTCGAAGGAAATGTTTCCTTAACCTCCTTGGATTCACTCGATTATTAATACAAATTTAACTGAATTTTTATATTGGTTATTAAAATTAGAATTAACTCTTTGAAGCTTTACAATTTATTTTTTTATTTTTTTTAATATTGATTTTTTTTATTAATTTTTTATTTTATTTTTTTATTACTATTATTTTTTATTTTTAAATTTAATGTAAATCAAATTTAACAATGTGATTATTAAGTTCTGCAAGTATTTTTAGTTGATAATTAAAGGCCGAAACAGCTGTCACAATAATAACAACTAAACATACTTGCAGAACTTAATAATAGCATTATTAAATTTGAATTACATTAAATAAAAAAAAAAATTAAGTTCTACGAATTAACCATAAAACAATTAATAAATGACACTTCATTGTAATATTAATTGTTGAAAATTTCCGTTATTTCCTACAAGTTATACCATAAAAAAATAATATGTTACTAAAAAACTTAAACTTAATGTTTTGTTCCAATTATTCGTATTTCTACCACAAAAACGAAACAAACAAAAAATTGAACAAGGTTCCAAATGTAGCTAGAACCTTACGAAATAAATTATCATGCTCCAGCTGGTTGTACATGGTTCTATATTCATGTTTAGGTATGCTTTAAAATGGTAATTATAAGTCCTACTTATTTTTTTATTTTAGAATATTTTAAATTCAAATACTTCACATAAAAACGAACCTCAAAATCAAACAATGTTAAATAGATTATGAGAAATCTCATATCTCACAACTAGGTAATGTGAAGTTAGAACCATATCAAACCAAAGTGACGAAGTCTCGGATAGACTAGAGGTTCTATGTTCGAGCCTCAACCGCGACCGAAACTTTTATTATCTGTGTCTTCTCCTATTTCATATTTTCATTAAGAGTGATTGATGTTGTTTTTAATAATTAATATTGATTTTTACATCTGCAATATTTTTTTGTTACCGTAAAGACATTGCAATGGTAGAATGCCTGACTTAACCTATACGACTTTATGGAAAATGTTTGAAAAACTTTTCACAATGCCATAATTAGTATAAATATAATAAGAATATTTTTCTTTAATTATCAATAAAAGATGATTACTATAATCAGTTATATAGTTTCAATGTGGTATATAAATTTTCATTGATACCTAAAGTATTTTACAGGTTTTTTGTACTACGAGTTAATTAAATTGACAAAGCATGCCGTCAGGTTTTTTGCTATGTGTGCACTAATTCATTCTCCGTTAGCACCCAAATAATTGTTAAAGATGTCTCTAATACCGCGTAAAATCAATTCCTTTAATGGCCTATATTTCATAATTTAAAACAAATAATTAAAATACTTCTCATCCGTACTAGATACTCGTATTTACTGAACCTTTAATTAAAAAAAAAAATTATTTAGTTTGGATGGATATTTTGGCCTCAAATCCAAATATAAGTTATGTATGAAACAGGCAGCACTGCCGTTCCTCTTAAATCATCACTAAAAACATTCCTTCTGAATAAATGCCACTATACCTTAAACGAATACTTTAAAAATATAAATTGAACGCACTTAGATTAAACTCGTCTATATTTTATATGTAAACACGTATTTTTTTATTTTAATTTATATAAACAGATATTTTGTTGGTTAACTGTAAGAAATGGGACGAATCTGTAATAAGTTATACCCTTTATACTTTTATTTGCACAATAAAGTTTTTTGAATTTCTAATTCTCCGTTACAGTGTCCGTAAATATAAAACTAACCATATTAAATAATAATAATAAATGATTTTTTCTATAGTGCTGTTTTCCAGATTTTTTCCAGAACACCTAGTGATCGTATGAAGACAAAACCTACCACATTGACAAAGAAGCAATAGAAAATACATGTCTATATTTAAGACCAGGAGACAAAAACTTTTTGAATAAAATTTACGAGTTTGTTTTCGTTCTACAGACGAGAAAATTTCAGGTAAGACCATTGAAAAAAAAAGGAAAGAATTATAGTGTTGTGATTTTTATATGTCGATTGTGTTGTTTGGTGTATTTACGTCATGTGGGAGGCGAAAAACGTTTTCTGTGTGTTTAAAAGATGACAAAAAAATTGTGCCGCTTTTGGCTGTTCCCTTGTATTTTTTAACCTTGAGAAAAAAGTATAATTCCCGTTAGATTTATGTAATTTAAAGGTTTTTGCTTTAGTAAACACACTGAAAGAAGAAAAGTTGTTTAATAACGTATCTTGCGCGCTTACGTTTACGTATTGAATAAGGTTTTATAATATCTGCTAGGAAATTGAAAGAATTGCGTTCAATAAAACACTCATTAATCTCGTAAATTATTGCGTGGGTTTTAATAATCATCGATGATCGATGGGTTGGAAATGGCAACGTGTTATAAGTTTTACGTTATCGTTGAATACTTTATTGCTTATTCTTTTTGACAGATTATGAGTGGGACTAAGCCCCGTTAGAAGTTCGCGACAGTTTTGTATAAGACATTAAGTATCCGTATTACAACATTCAGTCTAAGGTGATGATTTTTCACAGAAAATTCGCAATAGAAAAGCGTGTTCAGATTCGAATCTGCAAATTCCAATTGATGAATGAAATATTTTTGTATAATTTTGTGTTTTAAATGGAAAAAAAAGTATCCGATTAAAACGAATAAAAAAAAGTTTAATATACAACTTTCCTGTCGTGAACAATAATAACGCTATCATTATATGTAGGAAGCAAGTGACACATCATTCCAATAATATCCGCTTTCTAAAAATAATATCTTAAATTACCCTTCAATCGTTATTGTGTTTAATTCGAAGAATTCCATTTAGTTTGTTCGAAAATTAAGGTAAATCAAATTAATATATTTTATGAATGCTGTTAAGCTGTTTCGGCATTCAAAGCCAATTCTAAATTAAAATACTTGGAAAACTTAATAGTAACATTATTTAAATTGATTTACTGTAAAAATCCCCTCATGGGTTATCTCCTAAGTATAAATCACTCACAATTTGCTGTTTAGCAGTTACGTGCATTGCTCCATGACCAAGGGTAGGTTTCAGTATTATCGATTTTAATTACAATTATCCTTAATTATTAATTATTAAGTAATTGTTAAACGTAGAATAATTTGTTGGGCATAAGAAGGGCTGTTTTATTATTAACTTCAGTTGATTGTTATATCTCACAATGTTATCATAAGGGGGGAACAGATTTTTAGGCTTGATTTTTTCTATATGAATATCCCACAAGAGTCCCAACTGCTCCCAACGGTTTGGAACCAATGAGATTTTAGCATCCCCAAATGAGGAATGCTTTGAGGCTGAAGGTATTGGGGAGGGGAAAGAGAAGAGGAAGAGGAAGGTGAGGAAATACCTGGCTATTCAGATTTGTTCACCAAACACGGCTAAAAGTCATTTCAAGCAACGTTTCAATTCTTAATGGTGGTGTTTCACCAGGGCGATACTGAGAGTATCTTCTACTCTGGAATCTGCGCAAATATACTGCATATTATTTTTTAAATAATTAATTGTGAAAGAGCACAAATTAATTAAATAAAATTTACTTGCGCACGCCGGGATTTGAACCCACGACCTTCAGATTCGTAGTCGAGAGCCTTACCCCTCGACCATGGCGGCCGTCAAGGCCGGCTTTATGAACTACACCCCCCTGCGTTTGGACAATGCAACCAGACACATTCATTAAATTTATGTTATAAACGATAAATACTCCACGAAAACAGTGATCAAAGTTACGTACCGACGTAATACCATTTTTTTCATAATAACTGCGTAATTACGTAACTCTCTACTGTTTTAATCAAATTAATTATTATTTCTTCAAAACACTTAAAATTACTTTATGGAGTCATATTTATTAAATTAATATCAATTATTTTGTTTAAAACCACCGTATTTAATATGCAAATATCTACATTTTACAGAAGCAAAGGTCCCCTCGTCAGGATATAGTTTATAAATAAGTATATATACATTTTTTTTTGAATTTGGCAACATATTTTAGAAAGCAATCATTCTTTTGTTTTAAATGTTTTGAAAATTTTACATCCATATTTGAAATTTTAGAAATCAGAAAAAGTGTTAATAGTAAATTAAATCCATTGAATTTATTTTCATACTAATATTGATATTAAAAAAAAATCTTTTTAAATTTTTTATATGGAATTGTTATTCAATGTTTTATAATATTTTTTTTATTAACATTTTTGTTTAATTACTGACATACTTTAATCAGTTTTTGTTTATATTTATAATACGTCTATTCTTACATTATTGTGTTCTATGTTTATCATTTGTCTATACTTGACATTATTATTTTTTAGTGTTCTATATATTTCTGATGAAACATGGTGATATGTATATATTAATAAGGTAGTGAATAAAAATATTATTAATTCATTTATAAACTAATTGTTATTAATTTAATTAGTTCATTATTCCCCCTTTCCCGCTTTATCCGTAAGAGAAACCTTCCCTTAAATGCACTACAATAAAAGCGTACATTTACGATTCGGCAAACATATATTAATTCTAGCAACACCTGGAAAGAATAGTAAACAAAGCAACAAAAGGGTAAAAGGTTGGTGGCGAAAGTAAAACGGGATAAATTGGTTAATTAACTAAACTGTAAAATGCTTAATGATGCGATTTCTACAGGGCTTTTTCATTGTCTGCTCTAGTTTAATTAATGCTTTGCTTTGAACTTTTAGCAATGAATTATTCGTATTTGAGTCAGTACTGTGTTTGGAATTTAAATTTATTTCGCTGCAATGGGAAGTTGGTATATATTTAGTTTTATGTTATACTGCACAGGAGTTTAAAATGCCAGGAGCCAGTGGATTTTTGTCAACATCATTTAGGGAATTTAGATGTTAATATCTACTCAGCTCGCCTTACTGCGATTGTGGGTCAGAGGATACTCTGGACCATAGTTTATTTAAGTCTCAACTCCCCCGAAATTTGGATTAAAAATGGCAATAAAATTTGAGTCATTAGAGATTAAAAATACATAAATTTACACGTAACGTATTTGCTTCAATTTTATTGGCAGAAATACTATATTCTGTTAAAAAGTAAATAATTTTAAGAATAATCTGTACTATTAAAATGTGACTGATTAAACATGGACAAGATCGCCCTTAATGCGTGCCAAAAATAATAAAATAACAAATACCTACTTATAGAATCCCCGATTCGGCTATGTAATGAGACTTGAGAAATTTAGGCGGGGAAGAAGACGGGAAAGAGGAAGATTGGGAAGTAACTGACTATTTAGATCTGGCAATTTTTCGATTTTAAATGGTGGGATTTCATCAAAATGATACTGAGCAACAGGGAGACAAAATAAAATATATGAACAAAACACTGTTTCCATACAACATACGTTTCGTACACAACATACACAACTGCTGACCCTGCACAAATCGAAAGTGCATCCCATTGTGGAATTTGGCAGCCACCTCTGGTTGGGAGCCCTCAAATATCTGAAAAAAACCCTTAACTCTGCAGAAACGGGCGGTTCGCTTGATAGATTCGCCTATATTAACAAACGGATTGTAATCTTTGGAGCACGGACGTCAGGTGGGAATGCTGTCCGACATTTCAATGGAAAATGCTCTGAGGAACTAGCGTCATTGATCCTTTCGGACCGGTGCACAATCGGGAAACACGCTAAATGCGCGGTATGCATTTATACATGGTTGATATTTGTCACATTAGAACTGGTCGCTTCTACGAATCGTTCTTGTGTTGTGGAATGGTTTGCCAGCCTTTGTGTTTCTTCCCTCCTACAGCATGGGTCTCTGCAAGACCCAAGTTCACTTCTTCCTATCCTTTAAAAGACCCTCCATAAAGCATCCCCAAAGATGACATAGGGAGGGAAAGTATTTCCCACAGGGCCTCTTCTGTTAAGTTACTGTAAAAAAATCTAACCCAAATTTCTTGCCTTGCAATCATTTCAGGCGTTGTTTTTTTGTGTAAAATTTAATGTAGGAATTTTTTTATTTTAGAACCCACTCTTTAGTATAAAATTTTAGTTTTACCTCCATATCCCACCTGACAATAAAACGCGAGGTGTGTTAATGAGAAAACTTACTGATGATTTGGAGTGGTTTAACAATTTGTATTAAACACAATACTGCAGCACGTTTCAACTTATCCAGTAGATTCTGTTGATGTGTTGAGATTTTCCCAAGAGCGTCGGCGGATCCAAAGATTTCACAGGGCTGGCTAAAATACATGTACTTTTGAACCACAGGGAAGGCTAAAATATATGTATTTTTGTCAATTAAAGGTATAGTAAGTACCCTTTGATTAAAAAACTTTATCGTGCAAACCCAACACAAATTTTCAAGAAATATAAAAATGACACGTTAGGAATTCCCATTGAAAAAATCAGTTAAACTTAATTGTTGCAAGCCATGGCTGTTACAACATTAAACGAAAGACGAATATGTTTTTACTTATTTGTTTTTATAACTCATAACTCATCCAGTTCAACGTTCCTTACCGTGGACTAAGAAATAATGAAATGCTTCTCCTCAATCAATACTCTACTAATTATGGGTACCATTCTTCATTATTCAGTATAATAATAATAATATCTTTATTGTAATTAAATTTAACAATTACTAAAAGACATGTATAATATAATAATGTAAATGTACAGTGGTTTATTAAGTAAAAAACAAAATAATATAATAACAGTTATAGTTGAAGTTTCACATAACCTGCCTCACTAGGCTGGCCTGTGTTGAGGCAGTAATTTTGCAAATTATTTTATTTTATGCTTCGTAAATCGTTGAATCAATAATTTCGAATTTGGGTGAGTGCACCGGTAAATGGCCTATCATTACTTTTAATCCAATTTTTTACACAGTGTTTGAATATTTTTGTGAATCAGATTTTTTACGCTAACCGGAAGAATGTTGTAAATTCTTATCGCAAAGTACCTAAAATTCCGTTGCCCAAAAGTAGTATGAATTACAGGAATTTGGAGTAAATCTTTGTTGGCATTTCTAGTAATACGAGTGCTTAGTCATTTTTCATAATGTTTACTTTTGTTTGAATAAAGATGAGAAAGGATTTTTTAGCGTAAATCCGCCGAACGTCAAACATTCTCATTATATTAAAGATTAAGTTAGAATCTGTTATTAGAGGTAGCTTAAGGATTATTTTTATAATCGTTTTCTGTGCCTTTATGATTGGGTCTAGTGCGGGTGAAGTACCACCTCCCCATGATATGATATTATACTCAATAATAGATTGACAGGCCGCAAAATAAATCATTTTCGAGTGTTGTAAGTCGAGAAAGTTTCGTATGGTTCTGAAAAAGTGTATGGTTTTTCTTAGTTTATTTGCGATGATATGTAGAGACTTGTTAACTCAAGCCAGGGCCTTGACGTTTTTGGTGCCAGTCTAAATTATTTTTGGTTAATTTATGCACCCTATATATGTTGTTATTTTTATGTAACTCTTGTTTATCACATTTCGCGTTATATATTACTTATAATCTTACAATGGTCGGTTAAAAAAAAATGCTATGTCAGAAATATAAGAAAAAATAATTCTAGAAAAATAGAAAATTCTACATAAATTTCCAGGGCGCCCTTTGGCATATAAAATCGGCAAATATCGGAATAATCCTCGTTGAATACAGGTGGTGGTGGTTTGTGCGGAAGGTATAAAAGCCTCCGCTATTTCCCACAGGACGGCGAGATCAGGCACCGCAAGATTTTCAGTGAGACTTCGCGGGGAAATGAAACATTATATTATTGTTTGCACAGCGCGAGAAGGCTGCGGGTAGCGAAAATCAATCATTCTAATCAACTGCCGTCCCTCTTTCGCTGTGGAGTTACAGGTGAACATTTTAAATTATTCATGTAAATTGGCAAAGAAGATTCTAAAGTAGGGATGCCCGAGAAAGACATGGCACGATCGAGTGAATTAAATACTTGAGACGGATCCTATCAAGAGTCAGAATTTTTTTCTAACTATAAAACTGTTAAACCAAAATGAATTTTAGCAAACATGACGTAAATCACGTGGAAGAAAACAAAACCAGAAATAACCATCTGTGTAAATAAAAGTTGACACGAATGGTATAATATATATTTTTTTAAATCCATGGATTCAATAAACAAGCACAATGTAATCCGTCTTCCGGAAGGTAACAAAACGACTTGAAAGGACTTTTAAATATAATTGTAAAGAGGTACCGTCCGTGATAAAACAAATTTTAAGTCATAAATAAAAACAATATTACAAAGCAATGGGAATCGCTCCTGACATAGATGCTATATATATACCATAGATATAGTTATAATTGTGCCAGTCTGAAGATGCCTTTGATTGTAGAGCCCGTACAAGAATGAAGGGTATATGTTGAAGTATTATTTATCGAGGAGAGCAGGTCCAGGTAGAATAGAGTCTTTCGCCTGTTGATGAGAGCAGGTCCGGGTAGAATGGAGATCTCTCGCCTATTGATGAGAGCAGGTCCGGGTAGAATGAAGATGAATGATGCTAGTTGATTTTCACGGTGACGCAGCGTTAGTTGAGATATTACTTGGTCCGAGCCGTGAGCGGGAAAGAAGCGAATGTGCCCCGTGTATGGGGTTTTATAGGCCGTATATTGGGTATACGGAGGTATTTTCGCAGGATTTTACTTGCACTTGTTGTTGTTGACTTGTTTGTTTCAGAGGTCGTTCAACTGACGTGTGTTGTTTTGATAAAGTTTAGCAGGTGTGAACACAAGTTTTGACTTGTTCGTATTTTGTTATGACAATCTTGTTTGTATCAGAGGTCGTTCAACTGAAGTGTTGTTTTGATCAAGTTTCGAACAAGTTTTAACTTGCGTGAATTTTGTTTACGTCTTATTTATGTGCCTCTATATGGCCCGTTTGATAATAATAATATTAATAATAATAATCGTATGATTTTTATAGAGCCGTTTTTGTGAAAAATCACCTCAAGGGCGCTGTACAAATCTTACTTCCTATTCTTACGTTATTCCTATATTACATCTATGACATTTTTTTTGGACACCCTATCATTACACATTATTTATAGACAAAGAGATGCAGTCAAATTATCAAAACTAAATACGACTTGGTCTAAGTTTTCATACTTGTTTAATTGAAAATAAAAAAAATAAGCTAACTGTATTTATTCCTTACGATATATTGCAAGACGCTAATACAAATGATAGGAGTTATGTGAAGTTGGGCGGCGGGTGAGGACGGGGGCCGGGGGTACTGATATAGGTGTTTTAATCATTCAAGTGGGATTTACAAATAAATAAGGTTTATGTACGACTAAGATCAATTGTTAGTAGATTATTTAAATTAAAATTCTTTGTTCCAATCTGTACACTTCAACTTATTATTTATCATAAGCGGAATCTGTTATAAGGTATAGAATTACAGCGCGGGGACTTTCCTGTAAAACAAACATCAATCATGTTCAATCAGTGCGAAATTCATTGGTTAAATTATTAGTTCATAAAATTTTATATTCCATACTTTTATCAGATTCTCAATATTCTTTCAGTAAGAGTGGTTCGAAATTCTGTGGTACGAAATTGTATATCGCTACATTATTCGCTACATATTTTCCAAATAGACTAGAGCACACTTACAATTCTGTTCTCATTTTTAATGAAGGATTAATTGTTCCTAAGCATACAAACAAACATGGACAAAGAATTTTAGATGACACGATTCTTAGCAAATTAAATATGTTACCCGCTGAAATAAAAAAAAGTATTAAAACAGTTAATAAATATATTGAAAACTTGGCTAGCTGAAAGAAAATATTTATATTGGATAATTAGGAAATATTATTTTATATGCATTTTATCTCTAATATTTAATATTCTTGAGAAATATTCATGCTTTAAGTTTGTTACATATGTTTTTATTTTACATACATATGAAAATTTAGGATAAAGTTTTGAACAAGCTCCCGTTAGACAAGCTACAAAAAGCAGTTTTTTGCATTATATTTTTTGTAAAATATCGTAAATTAATTAATAAAGTCAGAATAACAGAATGCAAACGAAGCAAGGAGTATATGACGATCTATACCCTCTGCCGCCCACTTGGCGGCTTGAATTTTACATAATCAGTTGTATATTGGTGTGAAGGTGCTATATGGTAAAGAAAAAAAGTTTTTCAGAATAGGTAAATATTTTAAACAGACTCTAGTAATTTTTGTAAACTGCTTACCCTGCATATCATTTCCATCATATTTCAGATCAGTTATCGTCATTTTAACGAACCAAACATTAACAGTTTATCATTATCCTGAGAATATTTGAAAATATTCTACTACCATCAGTATGAGGAATGGAACCCACGACGCAGGCGTTGTAAACCGACGTATTTTTAAACTCAGCCGCCGATAGTCAATATTATTTATTTTTAATGTAATTAATAAGAAGAACTTTGTTTTCAACACCATTTTTAATATATAAATATCTACATGCTTCAGAAGCAATGCTTCCTTGATGGATTTAAAAAAAACGATGTAAATCTATTTTAATAATTGTTAAGTTTTGCGAGTATTTTTTGTTTTTATTATTGTGACAGCTGTTTCCAGCTCCCCCCTCCATAAATAAAATCGTATAAATAATTCGTCACAATGTGGATTAACCGTAGTTTGAAAATGGCCTTGAACGCCGAAACAGCTGTCACAATAATAAAAACTAAAATACTCGCAGAACTTAATAATAATATTATTTAAATATATATTTATTAAATTAAAAAAAAATTTAATGGAGTTTACGTTCTACGAATTAAACACCAAAACCATTAATGCCATCATGAGGATAAAGAATATATTTATTAAAATATTTTTTATCCTTTCTTGATAATAATGACTCCAGAAAATAATTACACATCGTTCAAAGAAATTATTTCTTTTATTTCGTTTGACAAATTATCATTGATTATTCTTACAAAACATTATTCGTATAGCACAATACAATATATTTTTTCCTTTGCTATATTAAGGGTGCTGTGTGGGATATAAAGACAACTGATGAGATGGGAGGATAAAGGCAATTTTAATGATGAAGAGAAAATTCTAAGAAAAATTATAGGGGAAAGAGAATTAAGGAGGCTATCTTCTACGTTGTCAAGAGAAATGGAACATTTTTTTTATCGACAATTCTGTTTATTTCATTTCAAATATAGTCAATGGTTTACCACGACCAGATTTTATTTTTGATTTTATTTTTTTAAATCTCAACCTAATTTTAAACGAAACTTAACTACCTCAACTTAATCAAATAACAACGACAATATTCGAAGATTATGACTCATCCAGTAATCGTAAGGCTACTGATAGGTCAGAGGGGACTACGAACGGATATTTCAGTGATTATTGTAGGTAGTTTGTGCCAGTTTGATGTTCAAACGTTGGGTTCTTTAAAATGATTTGCCCGTACTCCTGTGTCTCCAGAGCATGAAAAAAAAATCTTTACGGAGTATGCAAATAAATAATGAATATTTATATTTATAATCAGAAATAAAAATGGACAAAAAACATTCATAATTTAATTCATTCGGTATTCATTTCGTCTTAATTCCACGTTTATTCGTTTATTTATAAACAGAAATAAAAATGAACAAAAAACATTCATAATTTAATTCATTCGGTATTCATATCGACTTAATTCCACGTTTTTTCTACACTCGTTTGTGGTTAATTCAGCATCAATTTCACAAATATTTAGTATTCACACGACATTAATTCGTCACGTTCATTTTACGTTCAATCCGCGCTTTTCACACTTTCAATCTATGTTCATTACAAGTTCATTACATGTGTATTCCGTTACCATTCTGAATCTACGTCAACTAAACTTTCATTCCCCGTTCATTCCACACTCATTCATATTCTTTATGAATCAATTTATTTTCATTCCTAAATCAGGAAGATTTGTTAAATATATTTTTAAATGTTTTTTAATAGTGTAAATTCCCATATACTCGTATGTAAGCACCTTAATGGTCCACAGCCAAAAATACACACTTTGCAGGTTGCGAACTCACCAGACACTACTAATGATTTATCGATAAATTCTATACCGGTTATTAGGAAGATGCATAAGGTTTCAAAAGACAATAATTCTTAAACTGTAATCTTTTAAATTATGTATGAAATACTGGTATTTTAGGTAAAATGTTCAAAATTGCTTTCACTGGTTTTCAAACTGCACCTATTTTTAGATATTTTGGGTTCAAAATAAAAGGTGAATTTTGAATTTTCGCGGGCTGTGTACATTCGATTATCGATTTTTTTTGTTATGTTGGTACACATATGTTTATCATATATTAGGATTATCAGCCATTTTGGATTAGTATTTTGTTTTTGATAACTGGAAAGGTTAGTCACGTTTTTGTGTGTTCTTCGATTTTTTTACTTTTGAAAAAAATTGATCAAAGAATATGTATTAAATTTTGCGTTAACAGGGGAATAAAGTGCTCCAACGCAATTAAAATATTGACTGTGGCATTCAGCGAGTCTACTTTGTCTCAAAAAGTGTTTATAAGTGGTACAAGCGCTTTACGGAAAGCCGAGAAGATGTTAATGACGATGAGCGTCCTGGAGTTGCAACCACATCAACAAACGAAGAAAACATCGAAACAGTGAAGAAAATGGTTTTGGAAAATCGTCGAATCACTATTAGGGAAGTTGCAGAGGATGGTGGCATATCAATCGGCTCAAGCCATGTAATTTTATCGGATGTTTTGGGCATGAAACGTGTGGCAGCGAAGTTTGTTCCGAAATTGCTAAATTTTGAGCAAAAGCAACGTCGCATTAGTATCGCTCAGGAGTTATTGAATGACGTCAACGACGATTCAGAGTTTCTCAAAAGAGTCATAACTGGTGATGAAACGTAGGTATATGGTTATAATGGAAGCGGCCAGAAGAGCCAAGACCGAAAAAAGCACGCCAAGTTCGATCAAATGTGAAGATTTTTCTCACTGTTTTCTTCGATTACAATGGCGTGGTGCATCACGAGTTCTTGCCAACAGGTCGTACGGTTAATAAGAAATACTACAAGAAAGTTATGCAACGTTTGCGTGAAGCAATACGGTTCAAACGATCGGAATTGTGGAAATAGAAATCATTAATTTTGCATCACGATAATGCACAAGCTCCCACATCAATGCTTGTTCGTGATTTTTTGGAAAAAAACACCACCGTATTCATCAGATTTGGCTCCCTGCAACTTTTTCCTATTCCCGAAACTGAAGAGACCAATGAAAAGAAAGCTTTTTGCCGCAATTGATGAGATAAAGTCAGAATCGAAGAACGAGCTGATGGCCATACCGCAAAACCGCATTCCAGAAGTGCTTCAAGGATTGGAAGAAGCATTATAACTGAGGGAAATTACTTTGAAGGGGAGAAAATGGATATTGATGAATAAATAAATACTTTTCGAAAAAATTCGAAATTCACCTTTTCTTTTGAACAAACTCATCGAATTTACAGACTGCAGTTTGAGGATTCTTGGCTTTTGATGAAGTCAATATACATTTTCCTCCCTACTACATTATTTCAGGTATTGCTTGAGTTATCAACCTGAAAAGTAATTTTTGGGTACTGCCTTTTAAAATCAGTACACGCTAAAAATACTCAAGATAACACTGTTCACAGTAACGAAAAACAATTGAAATAACGCAATTACAAACAGCGCAAAACAAACAAAAGTATGTTCACGGTAATCGTCCATAATGTAGGCGCCTAACCGAAATAACAAAACTTTCAGACTAGCGACGTACTCGTATATTGTCGGAACAGTGCCAACTTTATCTCGCTTTATTCCGGCTAAATATACTTTATATCGGGGAACACAATATCCTGGAAACGGGAACTTTAAAATGAAAGCTTTAAAACCATTTTCAGCAGGACTTTATGTTAAATCAGTAAAAAGGATTGCATTGTATTTACCTGGGCAACGGATTAGGCGGTTCTGAACTAAACTTACTTTTCAAGCTGTGGGTTTTGTTTCCATTGCATTTTTTGTGGACTTATATAATATTATCATTCCTCGATTAAACTCCAAGGGAAATAATACGTACAATTTAAATGGGAAGGTCCGATTAAATGCGATCATTCACGGAGATAAATGAGGAACATTAAGGCTTTTTTAGCAGGATCGAATTAATTGTTGAGTCCTTAAGCTGACGCTTAGGAACGGTTTCTCTGCTAGTACGTTAAACTATTGTTTGAGTGTTCTGCCGATAAACAAGAGAGTTTACGATTTTAATACGATGTTTGTTTTTCAATGTTCGGTATAGTTTGCTTAACAAAAAACATTAATTTCTAGAATGTTCGAGGTTTTGAATCATCTGGTTTGTTGAGAAATTAGAATATTTTAATCTCTATATGTAAAAATGAATATTTGTCTGTCTGTCTTTGATTTTCTTGAAAATTTCGTTGAAAATAGCATAATTTGTTTTTATTAGTGCCGGGAAGGTTTAGAGAGTAGTTCGAATGAACTCCAATATGTAAAACTGTCGCTATAACGTTTTAAATTAAGTTTGAAAAACATTGAACCCTCCATGTTGTATGCCCATAGATATATCACTCTGGTTAGCCACAGATTACACTTTCAAAAGAAGAATGTTTGTTTGAGTAGAATATTTTAAAAATGGAAAACACAGGTAGGTATCTACTTAAGAACTTTTTATTTAGATATATTTTGAAAGAATTGATATAAAATTTTCATTGCAAAAATTTGTCTAGAGATATTAATAGTCATCAAAAAGCATTATTTTCGGTGTCAAATCAATTATGGCACCTAAACAATAAGCAAGAAGTCACAACTTCATAGTTTTATTAAAAATAAAAATAAAATCTCCCACAAGGCCGGGTACATATAACCTAGTTATTATTATTATATAATAAAAAAAGTTACTGAAAAACTGACGCTCTGCGAATTTAACACATTTTTGTTTTATTTAATTAATTTGGGGGCGGGTATGGGTACTGCCACCTAGGGAACCATTCATTAGATAACTAACACTTCTGCCATAGGTCACCCCAAGTGGTTCGCTACGTTTGGTGATTAAGCTGGGGTGCCCGGGGTCAAGGGGGTGAGGTTTGTTCAGGTCTTGGCGGCGGATGTGTCGGCTGTTGAGGGAGACCTCTTGACCTCTCCAACCGGGATGAATTAATGTGTGCTTCACTCCAGGACATACTGACGTCCAGATTCCTACTCATCCCTTATACCATATTTATATCCTCCCCAGAACACCTTCTACTTAAAAATACCCTCAACACAGTACCCCCAAAGATGACAAAGGCCTCGAACGAAATTATTTTCATCATTGCCTCCTCTGCGTAGTTGATGTAAAAATTGCGTGGAAATTAAAAAAGAAAAATGTTTTATCCATTTAAAAAGAATTTCTTCCATCTAAAACTAAAAATATCAAAATAAATAAATTTAATGTATTAATTTAGGCAATCATTCTAGTTAAGTAAATAAAAATTTCTTTTACTTTTTCTGGAAAAAAAAAAAAAAAACTACTCATTTGTGATATGTTCTGAAGACTGGGAGAGCGCGAAAAAAAATTACGTACGTGGTTATTCATATCTCGTCACAAAGCGTCCTTGAGGTTATTTTCCCACGAAAACGGCGCCACAGAAGTAATGCAATTATTTTATTATTATAAAACACGGATAAAGCCATTTCAAGCAACTTACGATATCAATCACGAACCTGTTATCACTCAATTCATAGACGAATCCGTGATCGTAATCAAATGTTCTTGTAATCTTGTAAAACGAAACAAAAAATCGTTGTTGTTAATGTAATCATAAAGTTAATCGTAATCGCGTCACTAATCGTCTAAACAAGAATTCACTTTTTTTTACTTATAATGTATTGTAATATAATTCCTCCTTGAACCCTTTCTGGAACAAAAACTGGAGCCTTGCCCCGAAATAATGATCCCTACTTAGTACTTTATTTATCGTCTTCCCTTATAAAATCCTTATCCCTTTGATGCGTAGGTGTTGAAGATTATGGTAGATTGATGGACCCTACCCAACCATAAATACTGTGTGCGTACATGTGTAGCAAAACTTTTAACACTTTCCCTCCATAAAAGTGTTGAAAATGGCTATTCATCGTATGTATCGTGTCATTTTTCCGAAATAAAATATCTCTATAACTTGCTAACTGACTGTTCAGTGTCATAAAAATATCATTTTATTTTTATTATTAGTATTTTTTATCTGTTACTAGCTGAAGTAATGGTTTGAAGGAATGTTTTGAGGTTGTGATATGTTACCCATACTACTACTACCCCTACTCGTACCCCTACCCCTACCCCTACCCTAACCCCTTCCCTAATCCCCACCCTTAGTCCAACCAGTAGTTTTACTCTAATTTTGAACGTCAAGTGTGCAAACTCAATTGCAATCGGAATAGAGTCTCGGATATACCTACCCGATTTTTATTTATATCAGACATCTATTGAATTATTTTACAAGTCTGGTAAGAAATATTAAATTTATGTTTTATAATTTATTGAAGTTTGTAAATTGTAATTGAGTTCGGGATGAAACTTTGTAATCATCATAAGGATAGCAGCCAATAATATGGGATTTATAAAAATGGAGGATAATATTAACAAGTCTTGATATCGGTGTAAATGGCGTAAATTGAACCGGTCTCATTAGCTAATTTGGTTAAGCGGTTACCACGGATAGGTAGAGGTCCTGGGTTCGAGTCCCAGATGCGACTGAAATCTTTTTAATTTCTGTTGTTTTTTCGGTTTCGTGGTTCATTTTGGGATGTGTTAATATTATCTTCTTAAATGATATTGTTTTATGTTAGAATTTACGCAGTGTGAACGCAACCAACCAAATAATAGACAACTCATCTCAAATAATGCTGTAGTCACGTTGGGGTCACCAATGTAAGGGCGGGGTGTAAATGTATATCTGACCGTAATACCTGGTAATGGAATATATTAAAACGACTCGATTAAGATTGCTCGATTAATTGTTACGTCGTTATAATAATTGTTCTATCTAACGTATTTAGTTTTCTTTTATTCTTGTTCTCCCCATTTCATGCCTCAATGTCATGGATCAGGGTTGGTATCATAACTTCACTCTGAACTAAAAACATAAGACTCTATAGTACTAAAACTATCGTAGAAGGTATTATAAAAAATCCGTTGAATAGCAAAAGCCTTCATTTTTCGTGTAGGTACCTTGAAGAAATTTGTACATTATTTTCTGACTTATATGGCTCTTGAGAAATCGGGAAGAAAAACACTGGTGATGAGTGTACTTGAAGACATCAGTCGACATTCCAGACAAAGACGAATGCTTTTCTATTAGAAATAATAAAAGATTTTTCACTAAAAAGAAAACATTCTTTGAAAATATCTGAGAGATTTTGACGCTTTTCATCTGATGAAAAAATTGACTACACACGGAGGGACGAAAGTGATTTGTTTTCAATGGAAACAAATAAAGCGTTTTTCTCTTCAAAAATAAAGGGTCGCCATTTAATTTAAATTTCAAGTGGTTTCTTGCTTACTTTGATCTTCTTTTATTTTATAATGTTAGGTGTTAGAGGGGAATATCTAGATTTCTGATCCAATCTAGAGCCTCGGGGACCCTAGCACGGTCGATCTATAAAACTCTATATCAATACGCCCTTGACTAATCCGTCATCAGTGGCTACTAGGCAGCGTTAGGCGCATTTATGCGCACACGGTTAATAATTGATATAAAATTTTCCGACAGCCGGTAGACCGGTGAATTTTTATACAAATTTTTGAATAATGTCGTTCGTTATGCAAAATTAATGACTGTTTTTTTCTTCAAAAGTTTGGTATTCACTTTGTGGCGTCAGTTACATGTTTATTCACAAATAACTGATGTTAGTAAACAGTGGAGAAAAATATTGTTTTTATATAATAATGCTTCAAATTTGTTAATTAAAAACATCCTCCCAAATACTGCCATACCAGATTTTTACACTAATAGTAAATTAAAAAAAATGTATTTTGGATAACAAGGATAAAGTCAATATTTTTAATAAATCGTGGGTATATAAATTAATTTGTAACGTTTGCAACTTTTTTAGATATTTTTTTACAGTAACTCCACACAGGAGACCCTGAGGAAATAATCTTCCTCAGGGTCTATCTCCGAGCCCCCATACCCGAGCTGGTCACTTAAGGTTACATCAAGCATTTCAATGGAGGGCTTGTTGGAAAGATTGCTTCCATTAAAGAAGATAATTAGACATAATTGGGTCTTTGAAACATTAAATTGGACGAGGTTGTTCTTACCCCAAGATGAGACCCTCTCGAGGTAACCGTCCATTCTCTGCTTCAAAGCCCTCCGAGGAAAGACTTCAAGAAATATTAATATTAGAGTTAAGGAGCACCTAAGGTGATTAAGTAATAATTATTATTCTGAATTTGCCAACCATATTTTGGAAACAAATCATTCTTTTGACCTAAATAAAGGTTTAAAAATTTTACGTACAAATACAACCGGTTTATAATTACGTAAATTTGAAATAGTCAATTAACTGTTAGGAACGATTTTTTTTAAATTGCTATCTTAAATTTATTTTCATGTTAATAGTGGTGTTTAAAAAGTATTTTTTATTAATTTATTAATAATGAACGGAGGCAGAGTGCAACCGTGCTCAAGAAATCGGGGTTACCCCGGATAGGTAGAGGTCCTGGTTAAAACAAAAAATCAGTCCCAGAAATCTTTTTTATTTTCTGTTGTTTTTTCGGTTTTGTGGTTCATTTGGGATGTGTTAATATTATCTTCTTCTATGATCTACTTTTCGAGTTAACAGTTCTTATTTATTAAATTTATTTTTATCAGCAATAGTCATAAGTTGTGTTAGTCTAACAAGAGGAAAATATATACAGAGGTTTCTAATAACAACAGTAAGAGTAAAACAGTTTTTTTAACAAAGAGAAATATGAAAATATTAGAAAAAAAAGGAAGCCATAAATGTTGCTTATGCTAAAGTTGGTTAGAAACAGGAGTTTTATTTTACATTATACTAAGAGAGAGGAGTAGGAAGGGGAAAATAGGACGGGGATAGAAGATGCTTTCAATACATGCTAAAATACTTGTGCATTAATTTCATTGAAGGGCTGAGGCAGCAGCCGGCTGGCTGCCGCTAACTCAGCACATTTCACACGCCATTTTAAAAAACTTAATCAATTTAAAAAAATCTGATTGGCAGTGTTTGCCAAATTTTAGACGTGTATTTTGCCATAGATATGGAGGTGATAAAAAAGGCGACCTTTACTGAAAGTGTGAATGATTAACTTTTCCATTTTTGTAGAAAAAAGAGCTATAAAACTAGAATACAAGTAATGGATGGCTCCAAAACTAGATAGGGTTGGAGACAAGTTTGTTGGAAAAGTTTTAACGATCAGACCGTCACACCGTGCGACACTGTGACATTGTGACCGTTACTTGTGCAAAAGCGTAAAACCTTGTCAATAAGTGAGGACGCTGTACCGGATGAGTTACAGGACACTTATAATAATAAAAACTAAAATACTCGCAAAACTTAAAAATAACATTATTAATTTTGATTTACAATAAATTTAAAAAAAAAATCATAATAATAAAACTATCGCCAGTTTACATATATATATCTCGATTCTTGGGACTCAATGGAAATGAGTGTCTGTGAGCAAAAAACTGAAATTTGAAAATTACAATAGATAATTTTTAACAAAAGCAGGGAATTCGCTTAATTTTGACACACGGAGACGGAAATTCCTTTAACGGAGGACTGAACGCGGTTGGCGCTAATATAATTTTATCGAAAAATTGAAGCTAGCAGTTTACAATGGAGTGCTGATACCAACCTTGATGTACGGCAGTGACGCATGGAACTGGTAGAGGAAGCGTGTAAATAGACTGAATACTGTAGAAATGTTATCTCTGAGACGAATGTGTGGTAAAACCATGTTTGATCGTGTGGAAAATGTTGGGATTCACAAATAATGCATGGCTGATGTAAGCGTAATGAGTAAAATTAAGAAAGGGACGCATATATGGTTTGGGCAAGTAGAGCGAATGAACGAAGAAAGAAGCGTAAGGAGAATATATTTATTTATTTTTAATATTGTATACACCATTTTCGAATTTTGGATGTTTTATGAAAAATTTAAATTATAATAATTAGACAGGAGTTAAACATATTATACATAGTAGGTACATCGATAGTATAGATCATATTCACAAAATACAAAGACAAAATACTTTGTTGTCTTACGAACAAATTCAGCAAAAACATTGTCTATGTGTAAGTCAATATAAATTGCAACAAACCCGAACAGTAGGTGAATTAAAATTCCTACTTATGTACGAGTATTTTATAATGCCTTAGAGACTTAAATGTCATACTATATTCTATATGCATAGTTGCAAAACAAATGAACTGTGCTCTTCACGCTTGCAAAAGTATTTCCTGAACTCAAAATTCGATAATATACAATGTTGCGAATGTGAATTTGAATTGTGAAGAAGAAGCCATTGATGCTCGAGGAAGACATGGCACGATCAAGTGAATCAAATACTTGAGTCGGGCCATGTCAGAAGTCAGAATGCCAGAAGAAAATGTATAAGACGATGTATGAATGTGAATGAAGAAAGAAGTGTATTCCAAGATCGAGTTGTTTGGAAGTCCGTTCTCTCGCCAACCTCTGCGGTGAAACGGCGGCCGTGATGGTTAGTTAGTTGACACGCCCGAAAGATAATTTTTTTTATCAGATTTCCTCTTCAGTACGTTACAGGTGAAGATTAAAAATAATTCGCTTTAGGATGTAATATGACCTGATTGATGACGAGTTTCATGCGGTTAAAAAGTATTTTTTAATATTAATTTTTAATATGACAACAGTGACTGCTTTTTCGGATGAAAATCACCCGTCAGCAGTGACCGTTTAAATGTCAAATTATTAAAAATGTCAATGTGATAAACGTCAATTTTGACGATAGGTTAAACAATATGGCTTTATTTTTAGGCGGGAACTTTTCTGTTCGATTTTCAAATGAAGAAAAACTAATTTACTGTCGTTACTTTTGAAGTGTTGAAACTGAAAACAAGATTACTAGGTGGAACAAGCTGGAATTGCAAGGCAAACACCCTTCGAGCAGCTACGATCTCTCTGGTCTACTGTACACACAGAAAAGATCGACGTGCAACTTTATACCGCTATGCGCACGGTGAGTAGAACACTTTCCCTACTCCACTATAATTGCTCCCTGTCCTCTTAAACATCGCACCGCCTACTGTAAAACGAGATATAGCAATCCTCAGGGAATATACAAAGGCTGTGAATAGTAAAATTCCACTTCAAGATGGCCTTGCAAACCTCCCGGCCAGTCGCCTGACGTGTAGGAAACCTTTGAATGAAGGCGAAAGACTGCTTACATCACGATAGTCCACTAAAGAGTCGTGGCGAACTCAGTGACATACCTTGGATATGAAAAACAAGCACCTTGTTGTAAACCCTATTATTAAATTGCCAGGTTTCTCTCTCCCTCCGAAGAAGTGGACTTAATTAAACCGCATCTGATGCAGTCACAGCCATTGTGCGTATATGATGCATAAAAATGGGGCCTAAAGGATTTTGATCTTTGCGAACGTGGACATATTCAAACAACAGCACACATCGTAGAAGAATTTCCACTTCATCAGTTTCCATACGGCACATTTGTGCTGACCCGAGTGACTCCTGATGCTGTCGACCGGTTGAATCACCTCAGCATCCCAAAATGACCTCCACCAACTCTCCTCCAAAATACGAAGAAGAAGAAATGTTGAAACGTGAAAATCTTTTATTGAGGGAATAGACAACTTACGTTAACACAAATACAACATAATATGGGGGGTGCAATTCTAAGGTGGTCTCAAATAAACTGCTAAAATTAGATTAGTTGTTATTGGTACCATAGTATCTAACAAAATTTTCACCATTTTAGCATTATATTTATTTGCGTCCACGGATTTTTTTGAGACAGTTTTGAAGGTTTGAGACTAGATTTCACCAAGCACATCAAAAATCGTAATTTTGTAAATGTATCACATTAGATTATAACCTCATATACTAGTATATATTTAAATACACCACGAGCTTTATATGCTAACCCTTGATTATTATTTTTTTAATTTTAATAAAAAAAATTTAATGTCGCTTCACCGTGTTTAAAAATATTACTGACAGTTAAATATTTAATTGTATTTTCTTCAAATGCTTTATAACTTTGTGGCATCATTATTAATTATATAATTGAAAATGCACTTTGTATATACCACTTTATTTAAAATATATAAATATTTCTACATGTTTCGATAGCAATGCTATCATCTTCAGGAATAAATGAATACTAAAAAATAATTTCAAGTATAGAAAAATGATAAAAAATTTAAAACAATAATTTAAGAATATACAAAATATGAGCATAAACAAAAATGAATTAAAGTAGGTAAGTAACAGATCAAAAATGTTAATGACAAAATAATTATAAAACATTGAATAATGCATTTAAATTAGAAATATAAATAAAAATTATTATTATTAATATTAATATGAAAATAAATTTAAGAGCTATTTAAAAAAAAAAAAATAATTAATCATTAACATTTTTGATCTGTTACTTACCTACTTTAATTCATTTTTGTTTATGCTCATCATATTCTTATTATTGTTTTAAATTTTTTTTCATTTTTCTATACTTGAAATTATTTTTTAGTATTCATTTATTCCCGAAGATGATAGCATTGCTATGGAAACATGTAGAAATATTTATATATTTTAAATAAAGTGGTATATACAAAGTGTATTTTCAATTATATAATTAAATATTTAATTATTTCCACTTCGTTCTGAATTTATTCTCAGTATCACCCTGGTTAGGAACCACTATTTAGAAACCAAATGTTGTATTGAAATTAAAAACCCCAATTGGGGATGCCATACGCCAACTCCAGGCAGTTGAGGTTTACGTGCGGATTTTTGCCAGGGAACTTTTATTAATTATTATTTTGTTCGTATAACTCCATTTTTTTTTTTTAATACTTTAAATAAATTAAATTTAATATTGCTTTTATTATGTTCCGCAAGTATTATAGTTTTTTTTTATTAATAATTGTGACAGCAATATTGTATCATTATTAAGAGGGGGAAACTAAATGGAAAAACACAATGCCTCACAGAATGGGGAAAATCAATTCACAATTGATTTCTCAAGTAATTTCTTTCTGAAGTAAATCGGATTTTAATAAATATATGAATAAATCATTTCAAACACAACAAAAAATGAATTTGGTAGGGGAAAATAGAAACAAACATATAAAAGTCGTCTCAATGTGGGCATGGTTTGAAAATGGCTTAGAATAACGAAACAGCTGTCAAAATAAAAAAATAAATAAAAACTAAAACTCTTGCAGAACGAAATAATAACATTATTACGATTCTGAAGAATTAAAAAAAATGTGCTTCAGAAACAGGTCGTTTTAGTAAGTAAATTCCAAAAATATCCTATCTATTAATTTAAACGTTTCTTCCGGATAATAAATTCATAAAATAAGACAATTTTTTCCTTTTGATTACCAATTTATAAATGGTTTTCTTGAAATAGAAAAGTGCCACTTGAAATAACTTTGAATATTAATGCCGCCATTTAAAGGTTGCTCAATTAATGATATCTTTTATAATTGAGCTCTAATTAAGGCGCTTATTTTTAATTTCGATATCTGAAACCCTTGAGATTTGACCCATTATTTAATTTTAAAAGAAAGGACATTAAAAAATATTGAAATTAAAAAATAAATGATCTTTTAAAACACTGTTGATGTGTTCATAATGAATTTATTAGAGTTGTTCTTTTCAATGATTAAAATATTTGACCTAACGAAGACTCGCATTCAGTAGGCACTGCTAATAACTTTATGGAATTTAAAATAGGAATAATTTTTTTTTACTGAAAACTTACTCTAAAGAAAACATATATTAATAATTTTAATTTAAAAAAAATTAAATCGGAATTAAAAAAAAAATCCGAATAACACCACCCCAATACACGCAATCATTGTTTTTTTTTGTTATGTGGGTACATCTTAATATAAAATGTATAAACATAATAGAACACATGGATTATCACTCTGTATCAATTTCTATATTTTTTCTAGATTAAATGGTTATGTAAAATAAAACGTAATTTAAAACCGATTATTAAAAAAAAATGTTATGTAAAAAGATTTTACTAAGTGTAGGATATTAATGTTGCAACCAGAGTTAATGCAAATACGGTACTCACACATATGCATTTTTACATAAATCATATCTCAAACGTCAATTTTAGATAAGAAAGTGCCAGTGAATTAGATATAAAAAATCGTTTCTCGGAAAAAATAACACAATGCAAAAACTGTCTGAAAATTTAGATTTGAACGACCTAAGTACACTGACTGTCCCTTTATTGCTGAAAACAATAAGTAGGGGTAAATAAGACAAAATGTCGTTTCTCAGTGACATTTCGTAAATACATAAGAAATATACACATATTTACCACTTCAAACAATCCTAAGTTTGCGATGTTTGGGGAAACTCTAATTTCACTACGTACTCGTATAATTCAACGAAGTGTTTATTTACTCTTCGGAGTAAACTAAAATAATAATGTAAAAAATATAACATCTTCTCAAAGTTATTAAGTCATAAAATTTACTCATGATTACCTTCCATTCTTTAAAGTTCTTTATTCTATGCCCGAGAGTTATTTACGAGATCTTTCACGCAGATACATTAGAAGAAAAATTTAGAGTGATTTATCTAAATTTTTCTTGAATAGCAAACTCCTCCACTTCCCGCTAATCCAAATATTCCACAATCAAGATAACTTTGGGGGGCACTTAATCAAGGTTGACGGTCGTTAGAAGTAGAAAACTCCGAACGATAAAGTGTGGGAACCATAGAAATATTATTTGATAAACAGGGTAGAGTAGATAGCCAAAAATAATGCCCAAAAGTTACGCAACTTTATGTTTTTTGATATTGGGTCATTTTCTGTACCGCGTTTCACGCTAAAACTGTGTAATGGCGACTTTTTTCGTAATAATCCCAGGAAACACGTCATATTTTGGATGCTCGCTTTCATCTTATCTGGAATCAATTTGAAAATGTAATAATTTGATCAATTCACATCATTTCATAATTTCATAATTTCATAATTTCATAATTTCATAATTTCATAATTTCATAATTTCATAATTTCATAATTTCATAATTTCATAATTTCATAATTTCATAATTTCATAATTTCATAATTTCATAATTTCATAATTTCATAATTTCACAATTTCACAATTTCATAATTTCATAATTTCATAATTTCATAATTTCATAATTTCATAATTTCATAATTTCATAATTTCATAATTTCATAATTTCATAATTTCATAATTTCATAATTTCATAATTTCATAATTTCATAATTTCATAATTTAATAATTTCATAATTTCATAATTTCATAATTTCATAATTTCATAATTTCATAATTTCATAATTTCATAATTTCATAATTTCATAATTTCATAATTTCATAATTTCATAATTTCATAATTTCATAATTTCAAAATTTCATAATTTCATAATTTCATAATTTCATAATTTCATAATTTCAT